>BJCM01273022.1:0-26185 GCA_018326385.1 Flaveria bidentis | reverse complement strand
TTAATGAATGAATGAACGTAAGAAAGGCTTGCAAGCAAATGTATGGAGGTTCACACCCAATGAGGGGTTGTCAGCTCAACTGTGTGCGGGTTAAATACCCCATGAGGATGCACACATGGGTTCAATCTTTGTGATTGACCATATGTATGGGGTCCTTGTCGCTTAACCCTAGATAAATTGCTTGGTGCTCTAGAGGGGGGGTTAAGCACATGACAGGACCTAGATGGAAATAAAAGATAATAAATGTACAAAACGAACGATGATGAAGATAATAACTATTATCTATGTGTACATACGATGTGTGATCACGTTCTAAAGCCTGTTATGATTTGAAAGAAATTAAAGAACGGTTTTAAACGAAAGATAAACTATGTTTTATTATAAAACTAGAACTCACTCAGCAACGCTAACTTTATATGCATTTTCCAGCTGGCAGGTGAAGTTGCTGAGGATGGCACGAGGCAGCTACTTGGCTTTTTAGGATGGCATTCTTTTGTTAATGATTTTGCATTGTAATGCGAACAAATGATATTGTGTAACGAATTTTGTATTATTTTGCAAAAGCATTTTTAATAAAAATATTATTTTTAATATTTCTGCTGTAACGTTTATTTCAAGTTAATGTAATTATATATCTTATGTGCTGTAATGATTGACCAGCTGTGAGCGTCCCGGGAATGGGGCCTTATAGAAAAATACTTAAAATGCTAAGCAAACATATAAAAGAATGAAATAGAAATCAATCAGATACGATGGATCCAACGCCGTCCTCATGCTCTTCTTTAGGCTTAACTTTCGGATCTTCTTCCAAGTCTTCTTCACGTTCTATTTCCACCGTATTTATCGCATTAATCTGGCCTTTGACTTCTTCAATTGGCAGTTGTGTTGTCATTTTGATCACCTCATGACCATTCACGCATTTCATCAGGGCCACCACTCCATTTGATAGGGTGTTCTAACTCCTAGATGATTCATTAATTGGCTTATTGTTTACCACAATCTTCTCCATAGCTCACCGTAGTCCTTGACTAAGCATTTTGTTATTGTCTAATAGTCTTCTGATAAACTGTCTCTTAGAATCCAAGGTGGTCACTAAGGTAGCTATGGTTTGCTCAAAAATGCATAGGAGAGAAGGAAATGTAAGCTCATAAGGTAAAGTAGAGCTAGATCTGGCCCACGGCCTAGATTCAAGAAGAGGAGTTTCTCTTTCTAAATCAGCCTAGTTAGGTACTGGGTGTAATACACCCGGTCACAAGTCAGGGAATGGAGAGGTAAAGCGAAGTGTTAATCATAATCAAACTCATCGAACTCTAAAGCGACCCTACACGACTTGCTCTGATCGGAAATCGAAGACGTGGAAGTAAGACAAACATGCTTTTTTCCCAAAGATTTAGGTGGTGCAAAAGAATACGTCATTCCTGTACTCAAATGCTCACAAAAAAAGCAAATGCATAGATGCAATAAAATCTAATAGTGTCTACATGTGTGTAACTAAGGCAACCTGGTATAGCCTAAAATCTAATAATGAGATGCAATTTTATTTCCTTATTAAAATTGGTTCTTATGCTAATCTATCACACCGTGAGTTTCCACAAATGAGGTTTTACCATTAGACACGTGACATATGAGGATCTCAGTCAATAGTTACACCATACAACATAGTTATTATGAAAAACATGCCATTAAAGATCTTTAAGTAATATCGTAAACACAATTCCCAAAAGTAAGTTTAAAGAGTAACATTATGGAATGGAATTCAAAGAATTGTTTTATAAATCAGAACTATGTAAAACAAGGGCAACCAAATTAAGTGTTAATTGTAGAAAACTAATTTTAACCGTTTTGAAAGTACAATGATGCATGAACCAATGATATGCTTGTAGAAGTGTGCACCTTATGAACCCGAGAGAAACATGCTAAAATGTCAACATAGGGTTGGTGAATTCACAGGTTTAACAAAATAGTAACAAATCAAAAAAACAAATCCAGTAAACAAAGTATATCAAGCAGATAGTTAGTATACATAACAAGTTACTGAGTGTATGATGTTCATAACCAAAGCTGAAAAATATAAGTATCCCTCGGTTGTGGTTACCAAACCACGACAACAAAATTTAGGTTAAACGAAGTCCCGTTATGCATCTAGTTATGCTCGCGTGACTAGCCCAGGTGGGGTGTGTCAAAGCCAGTAGTTCTACTCAGAATTATCTCACTAAAATACATAAACGACCAATTTAAAGGTTATGACTTTCAATGGTATAACACTAGTAAACAAGTGATCAAAGTGTCATGCTAATCTAAATAGAAGGACATTTAAAAATCATGTTTCTTTTTCTCAAAAGAGAGTATAAGTAAAATGAGGCAACAAGCTTAGCAATAGCATTCACTTTGTAGACCAGACTCGACACCTGGGATATACAACCAATAGCATTCATCGATTAGTTATAAATAGTCATTTACATAATTTCTCTTGAAACTTAGAGTTTATATATAAACTGTACTTACATAAATTTATTACATTAAAACATTATATATTATCTGAAGATGCATGCATGGCACCCTCATAACCTACCATTGCGCACACACCATGCATATAATGCTACACACCTAACACGTACAACTAAACCCTGGAACGAATGTCACAACACACACACACACTATGAAATCCTAACTTCTAATTCATGTACTATCCCAAACAAAACCCAATTCACAGGAGGGTGATTACCACCCATGTACATCCGGTTACCCCATAACCTGATAGCATTCCCGTACACAAACATACCTATTCAACCAAAACAACCGAGAGCATTCACAATTCAAACCCTAATCGGGTTTTCCTCCTTTTACCCAACCTAAATACACAAACATAACCCACTATCTAAACCCCCCATAACCGAGGACACCCTCTCGGCCACCACTAGTACACACACCATACAACATACCCAAAACCCTAAGCACACCATGCCTACTCACGCGAAACCCTACCGCATACCCCAAACCTAACCGAGACCCCTCCCCTCGAAAAGCAATCCACCATGAACCCAAACACACATTCCATGTAACCAAAACCCTAGGCACTCTCATAGTTCCATCGAGTATAAGCTCAAACCGAAACCTCCCCCTTGAAATTGAAAGTATTAAGAACTCAATGCCTCAAAACAATTAAGACTAATTCACTAATATTAAACACATCAACCAAGGGTACTTAATACACCACACAACAGAGGAAGAGAAAGGAGAGAACGTTCCCGAGAAGGAGAGAGAGGGAGAGAGGTTAGTCGTGTTAGGGTGGGAGAGAGAGATGCTGAGATAAGGAGAGATAGAGATATGGAATTAGAGTGTGAGAAGATAGAGGTTAGTGAGAAAGAGAGAGAGAGAGAGAGAGAGAGAGAGAGAGAGAGAGAAAGAGAGAAAGAGAAAAAGGGAAAAAGAGAGAGAAAGAGATAAAGAGAGAGAAAGAGAGAAAAAGAGAGATAAAAAGAGAGAAAGAGAGAGAAAGAATGTGAGGCCAATGGGGATATAGTGGTCAAGGAAAATGGGGGATCGGTTACAAGGGGGAGGTGGTTAGTGAATTTAATTATTTAATTAGATCATATTTGGGGTTAATAATATTTAAATTATAAATAAATATTAATAATAGTAGTATTATTATCATTTTCGGCTAACCAAGGTGAATTTAATAAATGCACGAGATGGAAAAGTAATGAAATGATAGAAAATAAATTAGCTGATGGAGAGTTAAACTAATAGTATTAACCTGTAAATACGGGGTGTCACGAGTTGATATTAATTTCTTTGATCTAAATAACCTACTTTAGTATATATGCTTTTATAAAAGTTTTTGAAAATTTTTAGATCCTTGGATATTCAAATTACCTAAATATATCTATAAATCTATTAAATAATAAATATTAATTAGAAATTTCAGATACTTTTAATAAAAAAAGATATCCAAAAATTCATTTAATAAAAACTATTAAATAATACATATTGTTTTAAAATTCGATTATGTGTTCAGATTTTTAAATCTAAAACTTCAGATATTGAAATTCGTTATTTATAATTTTCAAATATACTCCCGTTTTTTATTAAACCATCTATTTAACTGTCTAATTAATCTACACATGACAATTAATCAAACTAAAAACAAGCTTTCTAGATATACCTGAATTTTGTCGTGGACCCATCAAAATTAACAAACACTTTTGTCCGATCTATGAATTAAACTATGAAATTTATTATAATTGGCATTCGTATCCAAATGCTAACATTTATGACTACCACGCATGCTTTTAGAACAATCCAGATACAAGGGTTGAATTATGGCATAGATGTTGTGCACCATTCTTTGTGATGTATCACAAATGGAGCACTAAACAATCTACATATGCATGACAGTTTCAGGATAACTGAGAACATGCACATTGTAATCAGGTTGATAGTGATGTGTTATATGGTGTGTTCTAGAACGTAAAAGAATAGGAAAAAGGTTCCCCTGACAATAACAAAGATGTGATACAAGAAGAGAAGATAATAAAGTACATCTTCCATTTAGAGTCTTTGGTTAATAGGAACCAAATAATAATCCTCATCATAAGAGGGTTTTCTTTATTGTTTCATACATATGACCCTTAAGGGCTTAGTGATTATAAATTACTATGTAACTTTTGCCATCATATATGAAGACAATAACATTCGAATATACATCAAGGATTAAGTATTCGTTGTAATTACACCCGGTAAAAAACGTATGGCATGCAATGCGTGTTGATAGTAATTAATTGAATTAACAAGATATTCTTGCTTGAGATCACTCTTGTTGGCTGTCAAAGTTCTTTTATAAACCTAGCTCTGAGGCCATTTTCTGGAATTGGGAATGGACTATACTGTATGAAGTTTGAAGAACCCACCAATTCCCATCTGTAGTGTAAAATCACCAACAAAAACAAAATCAGCATGGTCCATTTATGACCAATATTTTCCTATTAAGAATGAGTGTTTACATGTTATCTTACCTATACTTTGTAAGCATATGGTGGAGTAGAACAAGCATCTCAAGCTTTGCAAGTTCATTTCCTGGACAAGCATGTATTCCGCTACCAAATGGCATATATGTGTTTGGTTTTGGAGGATTCTGCAAAAAGAAAATGAATCAATTAACAAAAAACACCTTAGACCTAGTCGCGATAGGGTCTTTTTCTTGTAATGTTGTAATAACTTTACACATAATTGGTTTATGCTTACTCATGTATGATTCAGACTTTAACTGTGTCTGGCATTGCTTTCCATACCTCGAATCTGAATGGATCAAAGTTTTCAGGCTCGGCAAAGAATTCTTGATTATGGTGAATGTTCCTGAACAATGGCATCACTTTCCATCCCTTTGGAAGATGGTATCCTGTTTCTCATTTTCATCATTGTTACATAAATAACACTTAGTAAACGCGTATAAGCTTTAAAATACATCGAAGTTGACTCACCTTCGTATTCAACATCCACTGCTGCTTCCCTAAAAGTAAAAGATATAATACTTGCTTTCCTCAGGCTCTCTAATATCACCTGAAATTGATGTGCATATGTTAGTGATTATAATGTAGCGAGTTATATACCAAATAGTTCATAATCAAACATTCTTTTCTGGTTTTATGATCAACACACACTCTATGTGTTAGTGGCATTTTTCTTGTCATCGCCCAAGTTAATGATCGCTTCTCTCCATTTTCAGATTCACAAATTGCCTTCTGCTCTCCCTGTCATCAGCAGTAGAAGTTCCTCAGTACGATCATGCTATAAAACAAGATCACAATCACGTTGGCACAGATGTATAATCAGATTCTAAAAGCGATTACAGATCACAATTACATTATAAAAGTGATTACTTTTAAGATCTTACCTTAACAGCATCTAGAAGTTTGGGGTCATCATTCAGATATTTCAGTATCCATGTGAGAACACTAGCTGTCGTATCTTGAGCTGCAAACAGCACTCCAATGATGTTATCTGCTATTTGTTCTTCACTTAATACGTTCCCTTTCTCGTCCCTAAAGTTCAAGAGATGGCCTAAGAGATTGCTTGCTGACAACATATGATCCTTCGTTTCTCGGACAATCTCACCAAGAATCTGATGAAGTCTTTTCCTTGCCTTCACATTTTCACATCGATAAACAGGTTAGTTACAAGAATCGGGTATAATACATGAAAAATGTTGAATTTTGATCTGATTAATTACCATTAAAGATTTATGATATGCAGTTCCTGGTAGCTTTAATGGAAAACAATTGTAACCTTTTTCTAAGATGCTATAATTCTCCTTCAGCTCATCTGAATACTTCTTGTTCAACTGACCAAAGATTGACAAAACGCCGACATCAAAAGCAAACTGCAGAAAATCTGTACATGATTAGTATCTATACAAATCAATGAAAGCTAAATTGAGGAAAATGACTCATTATTAAGACTATTAGTACCTTCTTCATGGCGTTGAACGTGTTAATGACCTCACCATTGGCCCATGATTCCAGACAAGATATGGCTAGTGCTTCAATATCAGGAATCAGCTTTCGGGTCACTTCTGGAGAAAACGAGGTTTGAACCAACTTTCTCAAGCAAGCATGATAATTTCCAGTGTGGAAAAACAGTGCTGATGGTCCAATCAACTTCTCTTTACTCTTTGGGTATGTAGGTTTGAACAAGTGAGAATGAGACACCAGTACAAACCAAATCGCATCAGGGCTTGCCAGCATAACACAAGGGTATCCAAGTATATGTGTTTTGAATATATCTCCATATCTGATCATGAAGCGAATAAAATAACATCATGAGTAACATATTACTGATTTAAGGTGTTATTCGTACGCCAAACTCTATTGCATTGCTGTACCTTTTCTGCTTTGAGGTGAAGAAAACATTCGGATCTTGTGTGTACATTTGAAGAGTCTCTCCAATGCAAGGCCACCCCATTGAACCTGGGGGAAGCCGAGCTTTACTTCTATGTCTCCTATTTTCTTTCTTGAACAAAAAACATGAGAAAAGAGAAGAAAAAAAGATAACTGCATAGAAAATTTTTTCATAAAGCTTCATGAAAGTTTGGTTTGAGTGGGCTAATTATCAACAATGTGTTATTTCTGTCAGCTGGAAAGAATTATTTTACTTTTAGAGGGAAGCCAGAGGGATGATGGGGGTTATATAGATCCAGATCAGCCACAATAGATGGTCGGTCCATTATCATCTCAAGAGGTGAAGTTTTCGTATATCTTACGTATATACCACTCATTTGTATCCAAAATCATCAATGTTATATCCAAACAAATATATTACAGACCCACAAGTTGCCTTGCCCTTTGGATAACCAAGATAATTATTGAAGTTGAAGCTAGTTCATTAGACCATCATATGCCAACACAAACTTAATTTGCAGACGATCAACTAGTTTTTATCATTCTGAGTTAATATTAAATGAGAGTAATTTGAAGTTGGTTAGAACATTATTTTTTCTCTTGAGCATGATAATCTAGTGTCCAACATTATAGATTATACTCATTATGGAAAATGAAGAATAAAGGTAATCAAATTGTAAAAATGAATATGGTTTTGTAATTTATAGTTTTCAATTGATCTATCTTTGTTTTCTTAATCTTTTGCCGCTTCTGATTCAGGTACTAGAAATAAGAACGATATGCCCGAGATTTATGAAATAAAGCTGCTCTGCGAGTCCATGTTAGAGCATTATACAACTTCATTCTTCGTGAACATTTCCTATACAAACCTAGACTTCACTTACGGCTATTAATCTAACAATAGACGCGGTTTCATTTGAGGTTCCTTTTATGTTATGTCTCATATACCTTATCTTCCAGCCTTAAAAGCTAGTTCAATATTGATCTCTATACTGTAATAGTGACCCACTATTGGCATGTAAAACAACTTCAGAATGTAAGCTGGCCTCAATCAGGGAAAACATCTATTTCTTGCAACAAAAGCTGGGAATACAACAGTAGAAATGAATTTGAGTGGTTTATAGCTAACTGCATAAAGTGGTAGGCCCCACGAAGAATAATTGTGGGCATGGTTTATGTTCGTCATCTTGATATTTCTCCCAAGGCACTCCATAAACTTCATCTAGAAGGGGCTGGTAAATGCATCTAGAGCTACATTAATGTAAGTACAATCCCCCATGCACTCCTACAATAATGTTATTTGTTCAACTCTAGAGTATAGGAAATTTCAAATAGACAAACTAGATAATATGAAAGTCATGAATATCACTTTCAGATTGAAATTATTCGCTTATTAACACGAATATCTAAATGGGATACAACTCAGAGTCAAGAACATAGTAGGTGTTTTTATGTGTGTTTAGAGAACCAAAGAAATGCAAAATCACCAAAATATGTTTCGAAATCAATATTTGCGGGAAAGAGGTGAAACCTTTGAATGCACTTTTCATATCCAAATATTACACTTTTGACTCATGAATTTCACATGTGAAATTACGAGAAAATCAAATTTACATGCATATTTACAGAGAATGTTTTACCAAAAGAAAAAATTTCCATGCAGACCTCAACTTAGATCCCTCCGTGAGCTGTCGTCCCTTAGACCCCGAGGGAGCGCTGCCCCTAGACCCCCGCCAAGGGAGCATTGCCCTCTTGGAACCCCATTTGCTTAGGGATGTCACCCCTAAAAAGGTTTTCAAATTCAAAGATCACAATAAATTCAAACAAAGACGCCCTGCGCACCTCGTGACTTGTTTAATAATTATAATGATCATATTGGTCGTTAGTCAATCAAACACTAAAATATCTAACATAGAAATTGGTGATCTAATAGATTTTGACCCGCTAATGCAATTGGCTCGAGTCTTGGTAGATGTTAATTAGTTTCATGTTAGGAACGACTAGAAGGTTGCAGAAAATCTATTTAGTTTAAAAGACGGCATGTTTGTACTAAATCACATGATTTTCAGCCGGACATAACTAAATTATGTGACACATGAATGAGACCTGGTCATGTACTATTCAAGTTGAGTTAGGACCAGTTTAGAATTTATTGTCCACCAAAAATACTAGTTATTATTATTAAGCTTTTGAATTGAGTTGGTTATTGTTTTTGTTAATTTGATTTCTCTAAAGTCTTAAGTTTCAACGCCCAAACTTTTTTTAGAACCTACAATCTTTTTTTATTTGTATCTTTTTTTCCTATTAAATCAAATCATATGCCTCCTAAGTGAGAATTTTTTTACTTTTACCATATTTCCCCTCTTTCGCCTTGATTTGCTCAAAGATTGATTATATTTCTTTGTTATTTTTTTTGTTTTTCCTCTCCTACAGGTTCCTCCAACATCTCCATTACTCTTCCTTGTAAACAAACTAATAGGAGAATTAATTGTGATTTGCTCTTATGATTTTTCAACATCGATTTGCACCTCATAGACGTCCTCAAACCCTTGGTCTCATTTTTGTTGTTGTTCTAGAATAATAAGTTAACCCATAATAGTTTATTTTGCCAAGATGTTTTGAAAATGACTACATCAATATGGATCACATTGTAGGTGTTTTGGTTTGGCCAATCTTCTAATATCTACTAGAGCAATGAAAATCAATGTAAGGACCAAACTTTTATGGATTATAATATCAAGTGACAAGTTAAAATTTTAATCATACGAGAAAAATAAGAATGCAAGAACTCCAAGATGATGGATACAAATCCTATCCGAGCGAGAACTTGGAGCTGTCGCGCGACAACATCATGTTGTCGTGCGAGAACATTTATTAGTATAAGTAGATGTTTTTCCTTTGTTTAAAATTATGTGTGTTTTATTTTGAGAAAGTATTCTGAGGGTGAGAGAGCAGAGGTATATGTGATATGCCGAATGAGGGGAGCTCACCTCAGGTGAATCGAGCTTCAACGATGTAAACTTCTTTGATATTGTAATCATTTGATTAATGATATTTGATTGAGTTTGTTTGAAGTTCGTTGAAATCATACACGCATACATCTGTACTAATTTGTTATCAAGTGTGACAATATATGGAATTGATCATGATTAGGACTTTACATTTGGTATCAGAGCAAGGTGTTGCTCTTGATACAAGGATTTTCATTCCGCAATCATCTGTTTCAAGATGTTAAACATGGAGGTTGACGGTCTATAGGTTTAGAGCGAGTTTGGACCAATTTCAAAGGAGAAGAAGGTGAAACCGCGGGCGAACACACATAAAATCGGCTTTGTTACATCATTACGTTTGGTATCTTCGACTTTTGATAGTGGAAAATGAAGAGTTGAGACTGCAGCAGTGATTCAAACTCATAAAAGTCGATTTTGGTTAATGTTTTTGCGGGAATAATTGTATCATGTTAGAACTTTTTCATGCGAGAACTTTTTATGAGCAAAATATTCATGCAATAACTTTCATGCGAGAACTTTTTATGAGAAAACTTTACATGTAAAAAATTTTCATGAGAAAAGGTTTCATGCATTATATTTGTAGCGCTACCCATTATTCACGAAAATTTTTCTCATGCAAAAAATTCATTATCCATAAAAAACTATGACCCATTTCAATTTTTACAAAAACTTTACAAAATAAGCGAACATGATCTAGATACAGTAACTTGTTAGTATTTGAAAGTTTTGGAATAAGTGTTTCCGCCTATATCTTGAAGATCTCAAATGATTTGAAGTTTGGTACTTCAACAGAATTTTTATGTGATGTTTGACCAACTTCTAGGTTCTATATCTACAATATTTGATTCGGAATGCTCGCGAATTGAAACTTGATAATGCAGACTTATCTTATCTTACCGATGGGGACAATGATCAAACGGTTTATTTAAACAAAGAATCAAGTTTTTTTGGTATTCTTGCTCTGAAAATATGAGCTTATTACATCTTACATAGGGGGAAGAATATTTTAGATGATTTAGTTTGTCGTCACAGAACCTTGTCATTAGATTGAAGAGTTGGATTCTTTAGAAATCTTAACTGGAAGTGGATCTCTCTGCTATATGCCTAATACAACTTATGTTATGAGTAATAAAGATAGAATAGTTTAATCTTAATTTAGACGTGATATCCTTTATGAAGCTATGTATTAGGAGGATGTTAAGCTGAGAGGGAAGATTGAAGTGAAAGATACCCTAGGATTAGAGAATTCATGAAGATGTGTGACCGGAGTCAAACATAGCTAGATATCATAATATGTATAAGGGAATTATAAGGACCTAGTCTTTATGATTTACAATATCAAGTAAAAAACAAAAACTCAAATCATTCGAGAAATACAAGCTAGGATGCAAGAACTACAATATAATTGATACAAATCCTATTTGCGCGAGAACTTGGAGCTCCCGTATGACAACCTCATGTTGTCGTGCGAGAACATTTATTAGTATAAATAGATGTTTTTCCTTTGTATTTCATTATATGTGTTTTATTTTGAGAAAGTGCTTTGAGGGTGAGATAGCAGAGGGCTATGTGATAGGCTCACCTTAGGTGGATCGAACTTCAATGATGTGAACTCCTTCGGTATTATAATCATTTGATTAATAATGTTGATTAAGTTTGTTTGAAGTTTGTTGATATCACACATGCACAAATCCATCTTATTTTGATTATCAAGTGTAACAATATGTGGAATCGATCATGATAAGGACTTTACATCCATGCATGATTGAGTTCATTCTAACAATCATGAACCACTTGTAGAAGAAATGTAATTAAAAATTAAAGAGTAATAGTAACACCTCAAAATATCAAAGAAAATAAGTCAAAACATCAAACTTAATGGTTAATAGGGTATACTTGACAACTCCTCAATCCTTTCCTATAAACAAAGGGTAGCCATCTACCCTCACCCTTTCTTATTACGTAAGTTTTCCAAAGAACAAAAGGAGGAGTAGGTTAGAGAGAGACAAGTTAGAGAGAAGGTGAACTTAAAAGGGAGTTTTGCACCTTTATCCATATTCAATGTTTAGATCTATGTATGGAGTCATTCAAATTAGAAAGTACTAATAAAGTTTCATTCTTGATTCGTATTGTTAGATCTCACATAAAAAGTTCAATATCTAAGTTTTCTTCATTAGTCTACTAAGGTGAGTTCTAGATCATCTTATTCCACATGTTTTTCACTATTTTAGGGATGTATGAATACACTACATGTTTTTAATCATAATTCTATCATTTTCCATATAATGTTGATAGCTTGTTTCTACTTTTGATGTTTTAAGAAACTTTATGAATGCATATAAATGTTTAAGTATTAAGACCCTAATTAAATGTGAATTGATTCAATGAACTTTAAATATTATGGTAAATCAGACATGTATAATTTTTCACATTGGGAAAATAGGAGGCTTTGTACCTCCATAATTACTTTTAATGCATTTCTATGACTTACTGTTCCTCTATAACTGACCATTCCTTTGCAAATACCCACACTTAGTTAAATCATAGAATCCAAAAGTCTTCTGTAAGTGCCATTACACATTTATGACTAGGCCTCACATTGCAGTACTAAGTCAAATTACATCATCTTAATGGCAATGTAAGTAATGATAAACCTATAGTTGAAACCTACATTTGTAACAAGACTTAGTCCCTTTGTGATCAAAGTGTACGTCTAAGTATAGTTCACTATACGACTCGTAAGTAGAGTTGGTACCTTAATAATTCCCATAACGAAGCCAAAGCATTTGTAACTTTTTCTACTTAGCATATAATGACCTATTATCCACACAACCTATTTTGCCCTATAAATACCTTTCAAGCTCCACAAGAAAACCTTTCATATCAAATTATACTTAGCTAAATCATAGAGAGACATCAAAGCCTTCACAACTAAACTTGTATCTCTATAACTAAGCCTAAACCTTTGTAACCAAGTCAACGCCTCTATAACCAAGTTTAAACCTCACTAACGGGTACTTGAAAAAGGTATGTTCTTAGTGATGTAGTCGGAAACAGAAGGATAAACAATTGAACCTGTTTATTCAATGAGAATACCAGGAACAATTCTTCTAATTATCGTTGATTCGCGAATAATTCCGATAACTAGGATGTTACACTAACACACAGTGTGATAGAGAGAAAAAAGTTTTTTTTCATAAACTTCAATGATCATCATCCCAATCTCTTACATGCATATAAAGAAACAAAACAAATTCAAATGGGCCACAAAACATAGACGGGCCACAAAACATAGACAGAACAAAAACTAGGCCGAATGTAAAAATAAGACAAAAATTGGAATAAGTCATAAAATAAATTGTTTTGAGGACGAAATGACGACCCAAACGGTTGTTTCGACTGGTTGCAAGCCCAAAACGGAGACTTCTAACCCGAGTTATGCCCATTTCAGTGAAGCCCCTTTTGATAAGCAGTCTCGAGCCTACAAAAAGGCAATAGCTTGCTCATCCACACTTGGGCCCACACCACTTAGGTAAAACTCCTTATGGTTCTTTGACTAGATATTTGGTTGGCATATGTACTCTTGGGATGGTCTAGGGTTTTGCCTTGATCGATTCATGCATTAACTACATTATGTGTTTTCAGTTAAAAATAAATACCCATAACGCCAGCGAACAACTTGAGAGGATTTATATATCTTTAGTGTTATCTTCTCATCAAAGGATCTTGAGTTGTTATTTATTCTTGTTTCCTACATCTTACTTTACATATAGTACGTATGATCCTAAATTCACATATTTATGTCTTCTTCTAAAGCCTAGGTGAATTTAGTATACTTGAAATTATTTAGTAAAGTTTATTTGTCACATGTCTCATCCAAAATTGAATAGGTTGATGGTTTGAGACATAATAAAATTGAATATTACTATTAGTTTAAGTAAGCATATGAATACATAATTCAAGCAGGGTTTATAGGCATATCTTTCTATACTATTAGTGACGGATTTAGAAGAAAAGTTCAGGGTTAACGTAAAAAATAATTTTTACCCCACATTTATATTAATAAAAGAAAAAAACATAAAGGGGCGCGAAGGAAGATCATTAAAATCAAATCCATTTGAAACCAAAGGAATTTTAATTAAAGCAATTGTTGACCCAATATCATCATCATTATTAGAACCAATATCCTGAAATTTTCTTTTAAGAAAATTGTCAATAAAAACTTGTTTTCTCATCTTTCAAATCCATATTTTATAACAAATAACACAATAAGTTAGACATTACAACTAATAACTAATAACACAATTTAAATCCCTAATTCAAATATCAAATCTCTAATTCATCATACAAATCCTTACTTCATATACCTAATTACATAAACCCGTGAATATTAGAAATTGAACCAATTAATCATTAACCACTATCCTTATCTTGAAAATTATCAAATCACTAATTATTATAACAAATAACACTTAAATATTAGAAAATAAACAATATAAAACCTAAATCCCTAAATTTATAGTGTAAAAGAGGAAAGAAAAAACCTAGAAATTTTACCTTGAACTCTTCATTTGGTGAAAGCAGAAAGATCAGATGAGAAGCAGCAAGTAGCGCACGTCAGTGGTGGCAAGGCCACCGCAGCGGTGGTCGGCCGACGACAAGACAAGCGACGATAGTGAGATAAACGAATGAAACATGGGTGTACGACGACAGTGGGGATTAGGGAATAGCCATTCATTTTTATAAGTTATCTGGGTTATGAGTATTTGAGCTTGTAAACTTGTTAGTCTTTTTAAAGTGTTTAATTTTTGGGCTTGTTATAATTTTGGCCTTATTATTGGATATTTTGGACTACTTAGTTATTAATATTTTTATAAAATTTAATGTTTTCTATAAAATAATATAATATTTTTTTATGAAATTTAAAACTTTCTATGAAGTGTTTGAGTTTAAAAAAATTAAGGGTATCAATGGTAAGCTAAAACCATCAATTTTTATTTTTTACATAAAAATGTAATTTTTCTTGTTTTTTACATTACTCGTAATAAATTGAGGAGTGGCGGAGGCGACCCCTAGACTTAAGGTATGTCCGTCTCTGTCTACTATGTAAGTGAAATTAATACCATTGCGATTAATTATCTAAATTTCTTTTTATCACATGTCTCATACAATGCCAAAATAAGTTAAGCTTGAGCCAAAACAACCTCGAGCATTAATAATGTTTGAAGTAGGCAGATAATACCAAATTCACTCTTACAATGTCTTCTTGTTCTAATTTATAGGTGAAATTCATACCCCGTAATTACTACTAAAGTTGTTTTATGACATGCCTTACCATCTTACATATTGTTGAAATATGTGTTGAAAGTATAATATCTTAATCCAAATATATATAGGTGTGTCTAAGTATAGTTAACTAGTGGGTCGTTTATGTAATTAATATAAAGTTAACTTACAGTCTAAGTATGTGAAGTGTATGTATGTATAAGAGTATAGTATGTCAAAACCTAAACATGTAACTACCTACATGGGTATAAATATGTGTCAAGAGTCTGTAAATCATAAAAAAATCAATCATAATCATTCGTACGTTCTTATCATTCTCTCTAACTATACACATTCATATTCATATTCAACATCATCAATCAAGAGCCTATCGATCCTAAAGGGCCAACAATTGGTATCAGAGCCTAAGGCTCGAATCTAATCTATGATTTTTCTTGAAACTGCAATCAAGAAACAAAATCGATTTAGAGAAAAATCGATTCCGAGTAAATCGTTTCAGAAGACCCAAAACAATTCAGAGAACAACAAATTGATCAGGATAATCGATTCCGTGTTGTTAAATCGATTCAGGAGTAAATCGATTCAGACAAATCGTTTCAGAAGGGTAAAAACGATTCTGATAACAACAAATTGATCCGATAATCAATTCAGCGTTGTTAAAATTGATTCAGTGATAAATCAATTCAGACCGATTGCATAATACAAGAACAAAATCAAATCAGAGACAACACCAAATCGATCAGATTAATCGATTTGGCGGTGTTAAATTAATCAGAATAATCGATTCCATTTATATCGATTCAGAACAAGAAAAATAGATTTCTTTAAATCGATTCAGAAATAAGAACAACAAATCAATTTTGTTTAAATCGATTCAGTGTTGTAAAATCGATTCAGTTAAATCGATTCATAACCCCAAACCAAGTCGATTCCGTTTCCAATCGACTCAGACCAGAGAAGAAGACGACTTTGTAAAATTGAGAACAATCAAAGTCAAAGAAGAGCAATTCGACTAAGATTCAGTCGATTTAGAACCCGAAAGTAATCAAAATCGATTCAGTCAAATATCGATCAGAAAAAGGAAGAAAAAATCGATTCAGACCAAACAAAAATTAACCGATTCAGTACAAGAGAGAATAACCGTCTCAATAACAGAAGAAAAGATAGTAGACTTACCGATTGCGAGAGAGGAAGAGACCTTTGCCGTCGATTGTGAACCAGAGAACATCATCGAAAAAACAATTTTGAAAGGTTATTTCCGCCGTCGTTTTTGTCAAAGAGTGGTGTGTTCTTGTTGTCATCATTCGTGAATCAGAAGAAGAGGAGTGTCGTTGTCATCGCCCTGCTTATTTGCGAACCAAAATCAAAGGAAGAAGAAAGGATTTTGACCTAATTTCTTTTTGGTCATAAGTTTCAAAAGAAAGAAGAAGAAAGGGATTTTTATCCTAAATTTATTTTAAGTGGAAAGTAAAAAAGGAAGAGTAAAGTGGGGAAAGTTGGTCTGTGAAACCACCAAAGAAGAAAAAAAGAAGTTTGAACAAACTTTTGTTTAAAGGAAAAGTCAAAGTCAAAAGAAAGGAATTTGAAAATTAAAACTCAAAAGGAAAGTTGGTGCATATTAAGCCATCAAAGAAAAGAAAGTTTTAAAATTCTCTTATCTTATTTTATATTATATTTATGTGTTAAGTATTCAAGTTAAAATCAAAGGAGTAAAATTTTAAGTATTGATTACATTCAAGAGAGTGAAAGGATTAAAGAAGGAAAAAAGTATCATCGAAGAAGATTGAAAACCGAGTATTATTCGTGGATTACAATACAAATTAGAAGGATTCAAGAAAGGTAGATTTGGAAAATCAAGTTTGTTTAGAAGAAAACCGAAGTCAAGATGACAGAAGAATCGTCAACAAGTTCAAACAAAAACGCAATGGTAATATATAAAGATGTGAGTTCATTTTCTCAATTCTAATGTCCCGTTTTGAAGTCGACAAACTACACTATATGGTCAATACGTATGAAAACCATACTTAAAGCAAATGGATTATGGGAAATGATAGAACCTAGTGAGAATACGCAATCTAATGAAAAGAAGAATATGACAGCAATTGCATATTTATTTCAAGCATTACCCGAAGATATGATGTTACAAGTTGCAAATTATGAAAGTGCAAAAGAAATTTGGGATGCACTTAAGACAAGACATGTAGGTGTGGATCAAGTACAAAAGGCACGTCTTCAAACACTCAAAACTGAATTTGAGTTACGAAGGATGAAAGAAGAAGACACTATCAATTCATTCACCACAAAGCTTAATAATATCGTTACTAGAGCAAGTGGTCTGGGATCAACGTTTGATCAACCAACTTTAGTACGCAAACTCCTAAGCTCTGTGCCTAAAATGTTTTTTCAAATTGTAGCAACTATTGAACAGTTCGTTTATTTAGATTCAACAACTCTAGATGAAATAATTGGAAGACTAAAAGCATTTGAAGAAAGAATAAATTTATTGAATGAAGGTCAAGTGGACAATCATGAAAAACTTTGTTCACCCGTCAAGAAAACAAGACAAGTCGTGGAAGAGGTAGTTTTTATCCATCACGTGGTCGAGGCCGTGGTAGATTTAAACAAGAAGAAAGAGGAGAAACTATGTCACATGAAAATCCAAAAGAAAATGATGATAATTATGAAGGAAGGAAAAGATATCCAAAGAACCAAAACAAATCCACGTTTGACAAAAGCAAGATAAGATGTTATAATTGCAGTGATCAAGGAAACTATGCATCCAAATGTCCTAAATCAAAACATAAAGAAGAAGAATCACATCTCATAATGGAAGATGAAGATCCAGTTCTTTTATTAACACAAGTTGAAGAAGATTATGCTCAAAAGGAATGTGAAGACAAAGAAAAATTCGTTCGTGTTAAAGATAAAGTTCAAGAGATCAAAGATGAAGACAATTATGAAGATGGTAAAGTGTGAAGACGTTGAAGACATGGATTAAGAAATTAGGGGAGAATGTTGAAAGTATAATATCTTAATTCAAATATATATAGGTGTGTCTAAGTATAGTTAACTAGTGGGTCGTTTATGTAATTAATATAAAGTTAACTTAGAGTCTAAGTACGTGAAGTGTATGTATGTATAAGGGTATAGTATGTCAAAACCTAAACATGTTAACTACCTACATGGGTATAAATTATATGTGTCAAGAGTCTGTAAATCATAAAAAATCAATCATAATCATTCATACGTTCTTATCATTCTCTCTAACTATACACATTCATATTCATATTCAACATCATCAATCAAGAACCTATCGATCCTAAAGGGCCAACAATATGTTTAGGTTGAACCAAAATGAAATTGAGTATCCTAATGGCTTAAGTAGGTTATGTTCTCATTCATAGGTTATGTCTTTGTTCTCATTAATAGGTTATGTTCGTACAATTTTAATTATTTTGAAAAGTTGTTTTGTGGAATGTGGCATGCCTCATTTAATGTCATAATAGGTTTAGGTTGATCCAAAATGGTATTGAGCATTACAAATGGTTCAAGTAGGCATTTAAAATTTAATACTGAACACACACCTATTTTCTTATGATATGTAAGTAAGCTTCATACTCTTGCAATTATTTTCTAAATTCATTTTATGACATGCATCATAGGATCCTGAAATAGGTGAATGTTAAGCAAAATCACATTGTGCATTACTAAGCGTCATGGTAGGCATCTGAATACCGAGTTTGCATATATCTTCTGATCCATAGGTGAAGTTCACACCCTTCTAATACTTTTTAAGTTGTATTATGACCCGCCTCATATATTGCTAAAATATGGTAAGAGTGGAAATGAGAATGAGCAATACTAATAGTTCAGGTAGGCATCCGAATACCAAACTCACACATGCATGCCTTCTTGTGATCTGTACGTGAAGTTCATAACCTTGCATTTACTTATTAAATAGTTTTATTATATGCCTCAGACAACATGGAAATAGGTCAAGATTTAGTCAATATGACATTGAACATTACTAATGGTTCAAGTTATCTGAATTTTGAGTTCACATAAATATATTTTCTGCTAATTCATAGGTGCAGTTCATACTTCATACCCATGTAATTATTTACTAAAGTTGTTCTATGACCTGCCTCATACAACGCTGAAATTGGTTATGGTTGAGCAAAAATGACATCTAGCGTTACTAGTTGTTCAGGTAGGCATTTAAACTCCAAATTCACACATGCATGTCTTCTAGGTGAAATTCATACCGTTGCAATTACTTACTAAAGTTGTTTTATGATGCCTCACATAATGCTAATATAGGTTCAAGTTTAGCCAAAATTATATCAAACTTTACTAGGCACCTGAATACCAACTTCAAATAGGCATATCTTTTTTTAATAATAGGAAAAGTTCATACCTTTGGAATATTTTACTAAAGTTGTTTTATGAGATGCCTCTTCCAATTCTAAAATAGGTTGAGCTTGAGTTAGAATGACAATATTGATTAATTAAAGAGAGAGTGCACGGCGTCTTGGAGGGAAAATCATTTCCTTCTTTACAATGAGCATAAAGATATGTTAATTCTAATATTAAGTGACTTGTGTATCTATAGTGACCGTGTTCTAAAAACCTTAAGCCTAGATGTGTGTATTTTGTAGGTTTAATTTTTCTCAAATTTTCTGCATGTCTCTTTTGAAGAAGCATGTTTACATGCAGATTAAAATATATCGTTAATCACTAGCAAGAAGCTAGAATCTCAAGACAACATACAAATACTTTTCCATTTTACTAAAAGGAAAATGACCACCAACTATGCCATACTTTGTCTCTAAATTTACACCTGTTTTTATATCCACAAGAACATGTTCACCTTTATTGACTCTCCTACTTGCATCACCAAAATAGAGGCTTGGTTAAACATTAATCCATTGCGGGCTAGCCATATGTACCACATCACAGCTACCGAAATGACATACCTTGCCTTTTTTATTTCGGTCAGATCGTCTCCATGGAACACTTTTTCTAAACATGATCGTACCAAGATGTGGTTTTAAGATGGATACCCGCACCACTCGGACATCCTAGACCATATATCTTGTTGCAAAAGGGCATTGACAAAGAGCTTAAATATGGTTAACTATTCTAGGTTACCCAACGAGCTTAAATGTTTTGTTTCTATGTTAAACAAAATTGATAGACGTAAAGCAAAGTAAACAGTCTAGTCAGATACTTGCCATGAAGAAATTAAAGCTTTAAATAGTTTTGATATATGGAAAATTGTAGACTTACCTCTATTTAGAAAGCCAATAAGTTGCACTATTTAAAAAGCCAATACTTGCCACGTAGAACCCTATATAGCTACGATAGTAGCAAAAGATTATAATTAAAAGAAAGGAATATACTTTGATAAAATATTTTCTTCAGTTGTTAAAATAGTAACTGTCAACATTACTTAGTTATATGTTTTAGTTGTAATTTATCTATTTTTTTTGTACTTATGTGTAAATATTATATCTTAATATTGTGAGCCTCTCCTCTAGTTGAGGTAGGAAAACAATTTACCTTCCCTACCTTTTCTCTTTTCATCGATCTTTTTTATTCCCCTACATTTTCTATTAAGTCTTCTACCCCTCTTCTTTTTCCCTATTTCCGTGGCTGCCTCATCTACCTCCGTTGAGACCCCTCTTCCTCTCAACACTCTTCTTCACCTTCTGCCAATAAAACTATCTTCCAACAACTACCTTCTTTGGAAAAATCAGATGCTCCCGATATTAAGCTTTCAGAATCTTCTGCCACATGTTGATGGCTCTTCTCCGATGCCACATGCTGAAACACTTCTTAATGAAAAGACTGTGGTGAATCCCCTCTATACTTGTTGGGTTGCCACTGATCAGAAAACCATTATTCTTCTTCATGCCTCCCTCTATGAAGAAGCCACTATTGTCGTTATTGGGTCTTCCACCGCTCGACAGATTTGGGTCACGCTTGAGTCCATCTACAACAACACCTCCATTGAACGTATCCAAAACCTTCGCGATCAACTTCGTCTCCTCACCAAAAGCACTTCGTCGGTTTTTGATTTTGGCCGCAAGTTCAAAGGACTCTGTGACCGGTTGGCTGCCATCGCCCACTCTATTGATAAGGCTGATAAATTCCACTAGTTTTTATGTGGTCTTGGACCGTCATATGAAACGTTCTCCACCGTTATGCGTGCTACCAAACCCGCCCCTCTATTCACTGATCTCCTTGTCCAGGCAGAAAACCATGAGATGTTTCTTTGTTCCCTTCATGGCTCCAACCCTCCCACTGTCGCCTTTACCACCCAACAATTCAACACTACCCCCACCCCTCGTTTTCGTGGTGGTTGTTCCAACCGTGGTGGCGGTAACAGTGGACTGTGCGGGGGTCGTCGTCCTCCACATTGTCAACTGTGTCGACAGGATGGTCACTATGCCACTACTTGCCCCCAACTTGCATCCTATGCCACAAAGTCCATGACTCTTGATGCTGATTTTGCTAAAGCATTCCACGCCCAGTGCCATGTTACAATGTCCTCACCGGACTGGTATGTTGACTCTAGAGCGAGTGATCATATGGCTTCTAGTTCTACTCATGTTTCCAACGTTACTCCACCGTCTTCCGACACCAATGTGACCTTCGGTAATGGTAACTCTCTACCCGTCTCTCATATCGGTCACACCTCCCTTCCTAATAAGATCTTCTGGAAAAATGTTCTGGTTGTTCCAAACCTAGCTAAGAATTTACTGTCCATCAGTAAGTTAACAAGTGATAATAACATTAATGTCTTATTTACTCATCATGGCTGTTATGTTCAGGACCGCACCACGAAGCAAGTCCTGGCTTAGGGAAGATGTGAAGATGGATTATATGTCTTGCAATCTTCTCCCCATGCTCTCCTGGCGACCAGTGGATATTTATCTCCAGCCTCTTTTGAATTATGGCACAACCGATTAGGGCATGTGTCTTATGATACAATTTTGTTCTTAAATAAAGTAGGCCGATTACGTGTGACTTCTTTGTTACCCAAACCGGTCATGTGTTCCCCATGCCAATTATCTAAAGGACATCGCTTATCTTTTGAAACTAATAACAAACGTGCATCACATCCTTTAGATTTGGTTCATTGTGACTTGTGGGGACCTTCTCCCGTAACATCAGTTAATAACTATCGCTATTATGTCATCTTTGTTGATGATTTCTCGTGATTTACATGGTTCTATCCCCTGCACACCAAATCTGAATTTCAAAAAATTCTACCAGTCTTTCTTAAATTTGTTCAAACTCAACTATCATGTAAACTTAAGATATTTCAAAGTGATGGTGGCACCGAGTTCCTTAAGTCCAATGTTAAATGATTATTTGAAGATAATAGGACATTTCATCGAATTTCATGTCCCTATACCCCTCAACAAAATGGTCGAGTCGAGCGAAAACATCGACACATTGTCGAAACCGGGTTAGCTATGATGTTCAATGGATATGTGTTGTCAGCCTATTGGGTTGAAGCATTCAGTTCTGCTGCCTATCTCATTAATCGAATCCCTTCTAAAATCTTGCAAGGAAAATCTTCTTTTGAGTTGCTCTTTTCTCAAGAACCATCATATCACAATCTTCATGCGTTTGCTTGTAGAGTCTATCCCTACATTCGTGACTATGCGGATCATAAACTTGCTCCTCGTAGCATACCGTGCATTTTTATGGGTTATTGCTCTCAATACAAAGGGTACCGTTGCCTTGATCCGACTACTTCGAAAATATTCATCACTCATCATGCTCGATTTGATGAATATACTTTTCCATTCTCTGGCCACACTTCCTCTACTGAGTTAAGTCAACTCCCCTTGCACACCTTTCTTGAGGACTGCTCCTTGGCCTCTCCTAGTATCAAAACCATCCCATCACAGAACTCAACCATGGCCCAAACCAAAGATCCAACTTCCTCACCATGTGACCTCTGCCTTGAATCCAACAATTGTAATAGACCTACTACTTCCTAGCCCATAGAACCACCACCTACGGTCCCACCTTAATCCCTCCACCTCCACAAACGGAATCACTGCCTACTGTCACCACTCCGCCGTCACAAACACAACCCACTGAAACTGCTTCCCCACCCCCACTTGATCCGCACCACCCCTTGGCTGATCCTGAAGACATTCCATCCTCCAATCCCATTATCACCTCAACCCATCTGATGCAAACCCGATCCAAAGGTGGAATATTTAAACCCAAACATCGGGCAGATCTATCTCAGGTTGATAACCTTGAAAACTTGCATACATCGATACCCAAGGGCTTCAAATCTGCTGCTAAACATCAACACTGGGTTGATGCCATGCATCGTGAATTAACTGCCCTGAGAAACAACAATACCTGGACTTTGGTTCCTCGACCGAAAAATCAGAATGTTGTTGGTTCTAAATGGTTGTTTCATATAAAACCACATTCCACTAGAGCAGTTAGCTGCTACAAAGCTCGCCTGGTCGCCCAGGGATTCAGCCAGATCCCTGGCATCGACTACTCTTATACCTTTAGCCCTGTTGTCAAGGCTTCTACCATTCGTAGTGTTCTATCATTGGCAGTCATCAACAATTGGAAAACTCACCAGTTAGATGTTAACAATGCATTTCTACATGGCCAACTTAATGAACTTGTGTACATGGAACAACCTCCTGGGTTTTCTGATCCTTATTATCCTGATCATGTTTGTCGACTCAAGAAAGCCTTATATGGTCTCAAGCAAGCACCTCGTGCTTGGTTTCACCGTCTCAGTTCCTTTCTTCTTCAAAATGGCTTTTCCTAAAGTCGTGCTGACACCTCTCTATTTATCTTCAAACGTGAATCGTGCATCATGTATCTTCTTGTCTATGTTAATGATCTTATTCTCACTGGTAATCAAGATGCAGTCATGGAAGCCTTCATCACTCGTCTTAATAATGAATTTGCTATCAACATATTGGTGATTTAAACCACTTCCTTGGAATTAAGGTTACTCGTTCTACCAGTGGCCTATTTCTGTCACAATCGAAGTATGCCACTGAAATTCTCAATCGCGCCGGCCTTCTTCATTCCAAACCTGTTCATACCCGTTTAGCCGCTCATGAATCCTTTGCCACTTCCGGTGATCCTTTTCCAGACCTAACTCACTACAGATCACTAGTTGGCGCTTTACAATACTTAACCATCACTCGCCCTGATATTTCGTATGCTGTGAATCAAGTCAGTCAATTCCTTCAAGCTCCCACCACCACTCACTTTCAGTGTCAAATGGATCCTTAGGTATGTTAAGGGAACTTTGGATTTTGGTCTAACCTTCTCTAGAACGACCAAGACATCTATCCTGGGATACTCCGATGCAGATTGGGCTCGATGCCTTGAGACCCGCCGGTCAACCAATGGATACTCTATTTTTCTTGGCGGAAACCTTGTCTCACGGAGTGCTAAAAAGCAACCGACTGTCTCTAGATCAAGTTGTGAATCCGAGTATCGTGCCATGGCTAACATAGCGGTAGAAATCGTTTGGATTACTCATCTCCTTTGAGAATTACATGCTCTTCCTCTTGACAGGCCAACTCTTCTATGTGACAACCGTAGTGCACTCTTCCTCACACAAAATCCTGTCTCTCATAGGCGGGCCAAACATATTGATCTTGACTATCACTTCATCCGTGAATTGGTATCCTCGGGAAAACTTTACACGAAATTTGTACCAACCAAGCTACAGGTGGCGGATATTTTCACCAAAAGTCTTCCAAGACCTCAGTTTACGTTTCTGCGGTCCGGACTTCGTGTTGGTCCACCACCGTTTCGCTTGCGAGGGGATGTCAACATTACTTAGTTATATGTTTTAGTTGTAATATATCTATTCTTCTTGTACTTATGTGTAAATATTATATCTATATATTGTGGGCCTCTCCTCTAATTGAGGTAGACAAACATTTTACCTTTTCATAGTAAAGATATGTTTAATTTCCTTAGCTGTTCAAAATAAATAGGTTTTATATAAATTAAGATGTATATAATACAATTTTTTATAGTGACTTAGATGAAACTCTTTATATGACATTAACAGAAGGTTACGTTGACAAGAATGGTACTAGGTTGTGTAAACTAGTTAAATCATATGTTATTATCATATGTTAAGAATGTTATTATTATATGTTCATATGTATTTAATATATTGTGTTTAATGATCTTTATCCAATATAGTCTATATTCTATACATATTTGAGAAATGTTTGGTTTTGATAAATTGTTTTTATATCTTGAAAGTTGGGAATTTTATGTTATATTTAGTTATGATTTAGAATGGTTTTTTTTCATTTTGTTACAGTTATGCTCTCGAAATTTCATAAAAATCTTAATATCTTTTCATTTTGATTCTTTACAATTGTAGGCAAAAATTGAAAATCAATACGCCCAAATACAAATGGAGGTGGGAGAGTTGCCCGTTAACGAGAGGCAATGTTTAAAGCTTGCATTAGGAGAAAGACGTGGTCATACGAGAGGTGTTGGATGAAAAGTAAAAAATATCTCTCGTTGTGAACAAACAAGCGGGTCATCATCACATCCGAATGAAGAAATGAAAACAATAAAGCAACAAATGCGAGAAATGCAAGAAAAGATAAATGAATTTGAAAGAAAAAAACATAATCCCAGTAATGACGAAGATGACGACAATTAAGAAGTTAATTTGTTTAGGTTGTAGAAACGTAAGATATGTTTAGTTTGGTACTTTTGTTTTGTTTGGTATGTACTTAATTAGAATTTTTGATCTTCGTTTAAGTATTGGTAATATTTAGGTTTTATTTCTGCGTATCTGATTTGAGTTAAATTTTAGGTAAAAAATCTGGAAAAAATCAAATTTTTAAAAATAAATTATTTAACCAGGAACCCTATGGCGACGATATATCGTCGCCATAGGTAAAATTAGAAAATAATTTTATTAATTTAATATATTTTCCATTTTTA
>BJCM01273015.1:0-11798 GCA_018326385.1 Flaveria bidentis | reverse complement strand
AAAAACTTTTCAAATGATATTTCTTGGAATTTTGTAAACTTTAGACATATTTTCTCTCAAAAGAAGATTATGTCTTCAAAACTGATTACTACTTATAAGGCATTTACCTTTGGAAGAAATTCTTATAAATCTTCCAAAGCTTAAATGGGCTTCAAAATAGTTATATGTTTTTGAATGACAATTTTTTTTAATGTAATTAAGAAATTAAGCAATTAAGTCAAATTAGCTTTGGAAGTTTTATAAAAACTTCTGAAGACAAATTACTTTGTAAAGATTTTCGACTTCCAAGACAACTACCTTTTTAGGCATTTTTTCAAAGGTGGGACTCACATTCGGATTTTAAAGTTTATCATATTACATTAATTTTGTCTCAAATTCATTTCATATATATATATATATAGGTATATATATATATACATACATATATATATATATATTCAAAGCCCCCCTTATTTCACTTTCATTTTCACCTATATATCTCTCTAACATAAATTCACCCAAAAACTGATTGTGTTCTTACCTTTCTTCATCAAAAGAACTATTCACAAATGGCCAACCCTGATCCCCATAACCAACCAGATTTTTACATGCATTTTCATAGGCTACACAATCAAGTTACTCTGTTATCATCTGAGAAAGATCCTAGTTTCTCATATGTTTGTTTTTTCTTGACTTTATCCAACTACTTTACCTCCCTCACCATAGATCCTCAACTATATGAAGATGAACTGTTGGTGTTTCAGAGGAGCTGCTAAGAGGTCATTATGGATGGGGAGAAGGCAGTTTCTGCCACAATGCAAGAGAGGAATATTTCCATCACTGCAGCCACCATTAACACTCATCTAAGGCTAAATGATGAAGAAGCCGACTTGTCCTTCCCAAAATCTATTATGAACTAGTCCCTTAGGCAAATGGGCTATAAAGGTGATTACTCTATAAAAACCTTTAGGAAAGAGAAGGTGTCCTCCCACCTAAAGTACCTCATCCATGTTGTCATCCATTGTTTATTAAACAAAACATGAAGGTTGGGATCAAATTCTAGAAGACCTTCCTATATAGTCCATGGCATGGTTCAAGGTGTCAAGTTCAGATACTCTTAATTTGTATATACAAATCTGCTTGCTAACTTAGTCTTTGATAGGATCAAATGTAACAATCTGTGATGATGTATGAACACAATTCAAAGAAATACAAACAAAGTAATCAAATCAAGCAAGATATCAACAAAATTCATAGTTTCATTAATATCAAGCACAGGCAATTACAAAGTAAGTAAGCAATTCTAAATCTATTCTAAAACTATTTTTCTTCTCCTCTTACTGTGACAAGTCTAAGCTATTTATAATGAAACACAAGGAACTAACAAATTACAAAACTAGTCCCTATACTATTACAAATAGTAAAATGACACATAAAGACAACATGTTAATCTTTCTAAAGTTCTAACCATCTTCTTAATTGTAAACTAGGCACAAATTTAAGGGGAACATGTAATGATCTTAAATGGGACAGATGAAGTCTGACATCTTAAAAGCAATGAGAAAGTCTACTATGGGTTTCTCAGGGGTAGAAACAACCCTAGTCCTAAAAGTGTTAGAGCTTATTGCTCAAGATCACAACGTAGCAGCACAAGCAAGCTACTGTTGTACCCATACCTTCTGCTGCTAAGCCACCAACACAACCTCAAATAACCATCACCTACTCTAGAAAATCCAAAGAAACCACTACACAAGCTACTCAGGTTGTGTAGCCCCCCATATCCGCACCCCTGCAAGAGGAAGGACACTGGAACTCCTACTTACCCTAAGGAGCAAACCACCACCATCACTTCAAGGATTAGTGATGAGGTTTCTCGTGCTTAACCTAATGAGCTCACTAAACAAAAATTAGTCTCAAACCTTCACTCGGAGTCACAAAACTCTAGTGAACAACCTTTAGGGGAAAGCTACCGTCCTAAACCTCTAAACCTCAATTAACCCATACCTAACCTTGAATTATTTATTGATGAAGACATGGGATTTAGTGAGTACCATCAGCCTCTCTTATCCACCCCTACTTAATGAGAGATAAGTGCTCGTGACTCACCCATGTCTAGCCCACATCATCCACCCACAATTAAGGTGGATCTCCTTGAACCCGTTTAGGAGGTCCATATGGAAGAAGCTTTCACTTCTGCAAGTGATTACATCTTTAAGACCCCAAGCATGGCAACCTATCCCATTGACACTTCAACTGAAGTTGTCATGACACAGGGGAAATCTAGCAGCCAAGGACTTAGTGCTGGTGATGAGGAAGAAGATTTTGGTCATATTTGATCATTCTCCCATGATTCTTCTCATGAAGATGAGGGGAGTTTGAAACTAAAGGTTCACAAAATAACTTAAATGTGCACCTATTTAGTCTCAATGGTTAGTCACCTAGAATATAAGGTGACTACTCTACAAAAGAGGGTCAATGACCAACAACTTGAGATCACCGATCTCAAGGGCAAGTTAGATAAGAGACCACATAGGAGGACTCAACCATGGCCACAAGAACATGTGGATGTTATGGATCTAACCTATAACTCACCTATGAAAGAAGGTGATGCTACCAGAAAAGGAGAGAAAGTCCAACCTGCAATTACAAAACCTGGGAGTTCTTCTAAGAGCATGGACATAGAGGATTCACCATCCTCACTTGCACTTGTCCATACTCAGTAACCTCCTCAGATTCACATTGATGTGGAATCACTCATATAAAGTCTATTTGAGGGGGGTACTCCAAGGGCCATGCCTACCCCCACCCTATGATGTTGAAAATGAAATACTAGGGTGGAGGTATGATGTTGACAGGAGAGCCCTGATACTCTATAGACTTCAAGGGTAGCAGTAAGTCCTTAGTTTATAGACCTTGAAGTACTATGAGATTTTTCCTCAAGTTCATATATTATTTGCCATCCCAAGCCAAAACAAGCAAGCTATTAGACTAGCTAAGAGGATTCAAGACATGATTGTTGAAGAGTTCAGACTAAGAAGAAGACAAAGGCTAACCAAAAAATGTTATTAATCAACTGGATGTTGAGGTGGACCCAAAGATTAGCTTCAAAGTGCAAACCTTTTCTGAAGGCCTAGTGATAGAACCTGTGAACCTTGAGACATGAACTATTTCAATATCCTCTACACTTAGTGAGGCACTATTTGATGAAGGTGTTTCACAACCTCTCTCTAGCTAGAGCTCAAGTGTTGAAACAAGAAATGAAGGCCAAAGCTCTCTTCATTTTGAGTCACCAAGGCCCGTGAGTGTTAAAGGAAGTTGACTCCTGATGAGATTAAGGAGGAGGAAAGAGAAAAAAAGAGGAAGTTAAGGGGGAGAGTTCAAGCAAGTCTATTGATATTGATATGGCATGAAGGAGAAGAAAGGGTAAATGAGTAGGAGACCCGAGGAAACCATCAACAACTTGTTCCGATGTGCATTATCCTTCTTGTGAAGTTGCTGGATCGGTTGACATCCGAGCGTGTTCTTGACAGAAGGAAAAAGAAAACCAAGAGACAAACAAGATAAAGAATAATAATTCAATGGTTTCATTGATAAAACCTAATGATTACAATCTCGTTTAAACATAAGAATCACGACTCTTGGCAAGGGGAGATCGAGCATGATCTCCCCTCTCATCCGGCAGCACCTAGGCCCTGAACACTCTATCAAAACCCTTGATCTCTCTACACAATGAAACTAGTATTTATAGGCCTCAGCCCATATCAGATGCGACTGGGCCCATTCGTACGATTGGTCCATGCGTATGGTTCAATCGTACGACTGGACCATAATTATGGTTCAGTCTTACAAATGGCCCAATCGCATCTCTCAGGCGCATGACTGGTCCATTAGCATGATTCAGTCGTACGAAGGAGTCTCATTCTCATATGCTCCTGTGAATGACCCTGTTTCATGTGTTTACAACATATCAGGTGTATTACACTAAGCCTAGACTATTCAACAAGCGACGGACACAATATATATGACAATATATGCTCCAACACATCTCATCCTGCTCAATCCACCAAAAATCACCAATACACAACACACAACCACAATCACAACCACAATGATACCACCGACCATCATCCTATTAACAAATCAAAAAAGGAGAATAAGAAGAATTGGTCGTGTATAGACAGTTGTTGTAGTTTCATCGAATCTATCTATTCCATTTTTGGGTTTCTCTTGTTCCTATACAATGCAATGCCAACATCATTTCCTTAGTACATCACAAATGGCATCATACTTAAAATACCCGACCCGCCCAGTGTCAAAATGCAGAAATAAGGATTGAAGGCTAAACATCCAATGGTCTTCATGCCCAGCGTTGTCACTGTTGGAATTCTATTTATCTTGATAAGTTTAGCTCTATCGCTTACAAGTTACAACCACCCACCCTTAAAGCGTTAATCAACTATCCCTATCATTCAATTCTTATTAATATCTCTAGCTGCTGAATTTTCTGTTACTTGTTTCTCAATCAAGTATAACTACTATTTACTTGAACATGCGTAATGGTGATTAGTATCTAAATAGATACTCAAGAAGACAAAGAAGTAGATAGACGAAATATGATCAAATATCTAATTGCCATAAGATTGTATCAGGCATTTGCACTTCTTCCCTTCTCATATGAGTACATAGAATTTGAGTTCCTCAAGAAGCTTGAGCAACAAGTTATGAAAGAACAAAAAGTTTTTAAGAGGAAGATGAGGTAAAAAGTTAAAAACTCAAGAGCCATCATCCAAAATAGTCTAAAGAAGTCAGCTAAAAGGCAGAGGATGATAAGCTTCTAGAAGCTGTAAGGATTCTCCAAAAGGAGGCTTTGTCTAGTGTATCTATCCACCATAGAAGAGCACATTAGGGTGATGAAGAAGAAGATTAAATATGGTGAGCTTGTTGACTTTCATTATCTTCCAAGTTAGGCTGCACCTAAACTATTAAGGGTAAAGGATCCAACTGATAAAGATACACAAGAATAAGCGGGTATTGAAGGCCAGTCTTCACAGTACAAATCTAGAAAGAAGAAGAAAAGGATAGCCATGAAAAGGGACACTAAGAAGAAGAAGTACAAGGCATTCACCTCTACACCTCAGGATGAGTTAGAGCATCCTGAAGCTACTGAAGAAGAGGCTTCTCAACCAAGTATAACAAATGTAGAGCCTCTTGCTGGGAGACCCATCTTGTCTTGGACTTCTGATACTAAGACGGATAGATGGTATGTCATTAAAGATCAAGGAGGTCAAGATTTCTATTTCTAGCAAGCCATACTTGACCTTTCTTTATATGATCTCTATGATATGAGGAGATACTATAAGAGTCTAAGGGATACTCACCAAATGATGAAGGAATGGTCTTGATCCTGATGAGGACTATCAATGTATGAGTAATCTTATCAGTTTTGGTAGCATCAGCCTAGGGGGAGTTTCAAGGTTTATACTTAAAGGTTAATGTAACCAAAGGAACCAAAGAGCTCTCAGGATGCATGCATGAGGTATAGAGTAAATTTACTATAGAAGTTTTACACAAGTCAAGTGAAATATGCTATGTGCAAAATCTTTCGAAGCCCAATGGCCAAATCTTCCGAAGCCAAAGATGAAGTCTTCCAAAGCTTCAGAGACAAAGCCTTCTGTAGTGAAAGACTGATTTCTTCAGAAGATAGAGAAGACATGTTTTCTCCGATCACCTTTTAACAAAATTTGAACAACTTTTCCATTGCCATCTCTAAAGACTCACCAACTTAGATAAGTTGGTAAAAAGGCCCATACTATTTTTAAACTGTAGAGTAAGGTCATTGGTGTGTAACCTTTTACTTTTGTATCTTTTATCATTTTTGTAGTATATTAGGATGTGAGCTATGGCATGTCATAGTCACAAGTCAAAAGGCAATCTGTCTTTTGACTATACATTAATATTGTTGTCTAGATTAGTGTTTCTAGCTGGCTTTCAAAGAATAGCCAATTATAGGATGGAGTATAAAGTGTCTCAAGTCCTTGTATTTGGTTATATACCATGTAACACTTGTATTAGAACTTGAGAGCAATGTATAACATTCTTGAATACCAAATATTATCTTGTTCTTGTTTTTTGTTTTGTCTTATACTTACTTGTGTTTTTAGTATCATCAATTAAAACCCAGTTTCCTATTTGATCTATTAAGTGGTCTAAGTCTCTCCTCACTGTGAATCTATTGCATTGACCCCATTCAATGGTCTTGTAGTGAAATTTTGAAGGCATGCATGATGCTCTTGGGTACACTCATTCTAATCAGCCATAAATACTATGAATCCACATCCCTTTTCTTCAGATCTTCATCTGAGTACTTTGTAGGATCTTTGGGAATCATCGTTCCACCTTCACCAACAACTTGGACAAATCATCACTCCATTCAGAATTGAGATCCAAAGTCTTATGTCTTTGGGAATCATCGCTCCATTCAGAATTGAGAGCCAAAGTCTTATGTCTTGATTCCTTATGAAATCCTTATGTTAACTAGAAATGGCTACAATGATTATTTTGATAGGGTAGAGGTATGAGAAAAGGGTGGTGTTTGATAGTGTAATCAAAAAAGAAGAAACAAGTGATTTGTTGAAAATTAATTTAAAGCAACTCAAGAGCCAAAGCTCTAATACCACCTGTTGGATTGGGTTGGATTAGACAAACAAGAACTTCTTCTTAGATCGGTAACTAACGAATATGGAATCTAAGTTAGTTACTATCACAAAACAAATAGTTTGAGAAAAAATATGCATAATGAGTTCTTTCAAAGTATTCACTTGATTAATCTTATTTATACCAAGATTACAATTAGAAAGATACAATCAAATGGCTTGGAAAGCTTGCCTTTCCTATTCAAGTGTGAGGACTTTTATACTAAACAATGAGAATAAACTATTTTATGTTTAGATACTATAATAGAGTAGATAATTTGTGTGCCGGAGTTTGAAGCTTCTGTACTATGTTGTCGCCAAAAGATGGAACACAACAGCCATGAGCACAAATAGACTTGTCTTACGTATTAGTCAATTAACAGCTCATGGGGTTCACTGGTAAAGAACATCTAGAACAACCTCTTGACAGGTTTTCTAGAATTCAAGCAGATGATCCTCATAAAGAACAGGATCAATGGTATGGGAGGTGGAATAGTTGGATAGAGCCAAGAATTGGCAAACCTCTAAGAAGTGTGGATCTTTCTCAGAGATTAACAGAGCAACCTGATTATGTTGCCTGTGTAACTACATGGAGAAATCTGGGTCATTTCTTTGGTTAAGGTTGGCCATTTGAGAACGCTTAAAAGTGAAGGAATATGAAGAACAAGGGTGGTTTGGGTGAAAGAAATTTGGGAATTTAGGTTTGGAGGAAAGATAAAGATGATAGAAAGAGGGGGGAACTGTTGGGTTTATATGTGAGAGAATTTAAGAGAGAGTTAATGAAAGAGGATAAACTTTCAAATCAGGATGTCGGTTCCACCTCTGAAAAAGTAGTTTGCTTTTTGCTCAAAAGTAGTTTTCTTGGAAGTCGAAAAAGCTTCCGAAGGTAAATTGTCTTCAGAAGTTTTAAAGAAAAAGCTTCCGAAGCCAAAATGACTTCGGAAGAATTTCCTAAGAGTTTTGAAAATTTTGCTTCAGAGGAGAATTAAGACTTGGATGTTTTGTTCAACAGAACAAAGCTTCCGAGAGTTAATTTTCTTCGGCAGGAAATTGTCCTTGAAAACATATAAGTGCCTAAGAGAGATTTTAAACTTTGGAAGATATTTCAGATTTTTCTTCCAAAGGAAAATTACTTAGACAATTATTTGTTTTAAAGGCATAAGTTTCTTCCGAAGATAAAATCATACCTTCCTAAGGATCAAGATTTTTTTCAAAAATCTAAGGAAAGTCTTCAAAAGGTTTTTATTAAGAGAAAACAACAACTTATAAAGGTGATAAAGTAGACAACCTAGAACAATAGATTTTAAGAAATAATATGAATTAGTTTTAAGAAAAAGATACTCAAAGTTAATAATCCCAATAGGTGATATACGATACTTAAATCTCTATTCATCAAAGGCTTTTGTAAATAGATCAACATATTGTTCATTTGTATTAACTTTAACTAGTTTAATTAATCCCTTTTTAAAGTTATCTCTAATTAAATGATACCTGGTATTGATGTATTTTGTCCTTGAGTGCTACACAGGATTCTCTATGATAGAGATAACACAATTGTTGTCTATGTGAATAGGAGTCTCCTTGAAGTTTAATCCAAAGTCAAGTATTTGATTTTGAATCCAAAGCACTTGTGCAGAACAATAATGTATTCAGTTTTAGTAGTTGATGCAGTGACACAGGATTCTTTCTTACATTGCCATGAGTCAACCCTTCCTCCAAGAAACTAACATCCCCTAGATGTAGACTTTGCAGTCATATAGCAACCACCATAATCACTATCTGTATATGCATACAGATTGAAGTCAGAATTCTAGGATACCAAAGACCAAGTGTTGAGGCACCTTTGAGGTATCTTAGAATTCTCTTGAAAGTGATGAGGTGTTACATCTTGGGGTTGGCTTGATATCTTGAACAAATACATGTAGCAAACATGGTATCAGGCCTGCTAGCTGTAAGATACATAAGTGACCCAATAATAGCCCTGTAAAGGTGTTCATCCACACACTCCCCCTCAAGATCAGGTCCAAGGATATGGTTTCTTGCTATGTGTGTCTTAGCAATCTTACAATTAGTCATGTTGAATCTTTTGAGTATGTCCTTGAAAAACTTTGATTGACTTATGAAGATGTCATCCTCAACATGCTTCACTTGAATTCCCAAAAAGAAATTGAGTTCCCCCATGGCACTCATTTCAAACTTGTCTTTCATCAGCTTCTCAAAGTCTTTGTAGAGCCTTGGTATAGTTGAACCAAAGATGATTTCATCTACATACACTTGAACTAGTATCAAGTCATTTCCCTGTCCTTTGATGAAGAGAGTTCCATCTATAGTACCCTTTCTATATCCATGCTTGCAGAGATACTGAGATAGAGTCTTATACCACTTCCTTGGTGCTTGGTGCAGCCCATAAAGAGCCTAATCAAGCTTGAAAACATAACCAGGATGATTAGGATCTACCAAACCAGGTGGTTGTTTGACATACACCTCTTCATCAATCACCCCATACAGAAAAACACACTTGACACAAGTTAATAGACCTTAAGTTCTTGGATGCAGCAAATGCCAAGAATATTCTAACAGCTTCTAGTCTTGCTACAACAGCAAAGACATCAGTGTAGTCAATTTCTTCTTCTTGTGTGTACTCTTGAACAACTAGTCTAGATTTGTTTTTGTTGACGATGGCTCTATCATCTTTCTTATTCCTAAACACCAATTTGGTTCCTATAGTAGTCTTCCCATGAGGAAAAGGACATAGGTTCCAAACCTTTTGCCTTTTGAATTAAAACAGCTCCTCTTGCATAGCTTCAACCCAACTTCCATCCTTTAGAGCCTCATCAATCTTCTTAGGCTCTATCTGAAATAAGAAATAAGAGTGAAGACAAACATTTGCTTCATGGCTTTGTCCTCTTGTTCATAACCATATTTCAACATCTCCAATGATGTTTGTGGTAGGATGATACTTGTGGATCCTTAGTTGAGGGATCATAGCAAGTTGCTGAGAGAGATCTAAACTAGAAAGGTTTAGATTTGGCATTGATGCTTCTCCCACCATATCAGCACACTTATCAAGAGAAACTTGATTTAATGAGTTTGTGACATCATTTTGATATTTTCATCTATAGAGTGGTTATGAGCATCAAGAAATTCTTGATCACTATCACCACCACCATTCTCCTCTACATTTGAAGCTTTTTTATCTGGTTGTTGAGCCTCTGAGATGGAATTTGAAGGCATCTCAGATGTATCAGCTGAAATTGTCATTGTTGTGCTGATAGAAACTTCATTTGCAGAAGTAGTTACAAGTGGAGCTGAAGATGTATAACTTGAAGGTCTTATTAGCTCTAATCTTTGTAAGGCCCCATTCCCGGGGCGCTTACAATTGGATTCTCATCACACATAAAATATAAATTTACATTTGTATTTCATAAAATCCCAGCAGAAAACTAAAACAATCTTTCATTTCCATGTAAATGCTTTTGCAAGTTAATACAACATTCATTACAAAACAGCTTGTTCGCATTACAATGCAAAAACATTAATCAAAAGAATGCCATCCTAGCCGCCCGTGCCATCCTTAGCAATCATTACCTGCCAACTGGAAACACATAAAAGTCAGCGTTGCTGAGTGAGTTCTAGTTTTATAATAAAACATATTTTTTTATCGTTAAAACCGTTCTTTACTTTCTTTCGAATCATATTGCGCTTTACATTCCTTCGTGACAATGCAATATACATACACATTGATAATATAATTATTATCTTCCATTACATTTGTTAACTTTTGTCCCTTTTATACGTTCGTCCTCCCGAGTCTGTTGCGACAACAGGGTCGCTCACCTCATTAGCAATCCCAACGATTGCATGCTATCCGAGTCTGTTGCAACCATAGGGTTGCTCACCTCATTGCCAATCTCAATGATAGCATGCTATCCGAGTCTCTTGCAAGCTCACCTCATGGCAACTTCACGATAGCACGCTATTCGAGTCTGTTGCAACAACAGGGTTGCTCACCTCATATATGTGCTTGCAAGCCTTTCCTTCGCTCATTCATTGTTCAATAATGCATGCATTCTTACTTCATGTTTCTCTTTCATTATCTTTCACTTTACGTTACATAATACTTCATTTCATTTATTAACATGACACGTAAAGTCACAGGAAAGATAAACATACATCATAATAAGGAACATATCATACGCAATCATCATCATCATACATGGCAACATCATACATACATAACATGCATAAACATGCAACATCATCATCATCATGCCCTACATGCTCTCTAGGGTCTCAACAGTCATCTTACATGCTCTTACGGTAACTTTTACGTCAAACTATACTTTCCTCGGGTGCAACAACCCTATTCAGGCATATGGACACCCTTCAGTCGCATGGCCTGAATGCGACGGAACACCATGCGAATGAACCAATGCGGATGAACACTCATGCGAATAAACACCCAGTTGTTGGACAACCATAAACATACAATATGAACAACCATAAAAAGCTGCCATGAACTACCTTCCAACAGCAAAAGGGCGGATATGGAGGATGATATGGACCAAGAAACGACCAAGGCACCAAAAGGAGGTCCTCTCAAGCTTTTATACCCCAAGCACTATAGCAAACACCTTCTTGCTAGGGAGATGAACACCAAAATCAATCCAAAACTCTCTATTCTTGATGCTGCTGGCCGAGAGAGTATTTGGAGAGAGAGAGAGAGTTTTTGTGTGAAATGATGTGTGTGAAAAGGGTCACATGCACACTCTCTTCTCATGTGTGTTTTCAAGACAAAAGAAAATGATCCCATTGGACCATAGTGAGGACGAAAATCAGCAATCTAGAAGGTGTTTTCCCACCCAAAACCTTTTAAAAAAACACACATTAAAAAGGTCATGTACATTATTTAAATTAAACTCCTTTTAATTTAAATGACTCTTTCATTTTATTATTTAATGTTACTTAAACCTATTTAAATAACAATACAAATAATAAAATTCATCAACAAAATATCCTTATAATTTGTTCCACTACAAATGCAATATTTAGAAAACCTATTTTCTAAATTTGGTGTGATTATTTAATTGCATGATCATATCATCAATTAAATAATTGTTTGTGTTT
>BJCM01273012.1:8463-35626 GCA_018326385.1 Flaveria bidentis | reverse complement strand
ATAATCAAAAGTGATCAAGGGACTGAGTTTAAGAATCAAGTTCTTGACTCATTCTGTAACTCAAAAGGGATTACCAGACAATATAGTGTTGCTAAAAATCCTCAACAAAACGATGTTGCTAAGAGGAGAAACATAACACTTATTGAGGCTACTCGGACTATGTTGGTTGATTCAAAGCTGCCTCTAACTTTCTGGGCAAAGGCAGTCAGCACTACATGCTATGTGCAGAACAGAGTTCTTGTAGTTAAGCCACATGGAAAAACCCCTTATGAGCTATGGAACAAGAGGCCACCATTCATTGGCTTTCTAAGCTCCTTTGGCAGTAGGTGTACCATACTTAACACAAAAGACAATTTGGCAAAATTTTCTAAAAAGTTGGATGATACTATCTTTGTTGGATATTCCTCTAACTCTTTGCTTTTAGAGTTTATAACATCAAAAATCAACAATTTGAGGAATCATCCAACATTGTTTTCAATGAGCACACTCCTTGTGTTAGGGGGAATTTCTCTCATTACATTTTTGACTTAGAATTGTTTCCCAACTATTCTAATCCATCTTGTGAGAATGTTTCAGCTAGAATAGGTACTTAAAATGATCATGATCAATTGTTTGAGTTGCCCAGACCCTGTTCAAATTCTCCAAGAGTGACTGAAGATCCAGCTCCAACTATCTTAAGATCAAGTAGAATAACTCTTTCGAGAAATAGTGAAGCTTCAACCAGTGTTCCTTCAAGTGACACTAAACAACACCCGATTGATAAAAGTTATATTCTGAAGGAATAGGCAACTGTTAATGCTACTTATCAGCCAATCATTGATGATGATGCTTCTCCTTCATTCAATCGGTCCATATTGAATGACATTGAAACAATAGTTGGCCTACATGCTCATGCGCCTGAGCAAAATATGTCCAACTTGGATTTATCTTTGCAACTGGAAGTGATTCCTAGACTAACGATTCATAACACTCATCCAGCTGAGAACATCATAGGAGAAGTCTCTAAAGGTGTGAGAGCAAGGGGACAAACTCATCATGGGAATGTCTATTTGTACTCATGCTTCTTGTCTCAGATGGAACCCAAGAAAGTAGAAGAAGCCTTAATGGGTAGTAGTTGGGTTGAGTTAATGCAAAAGAAGTTGCTTCGATTCAAGAGAGAATAGGTTTGATTCTTTGCCCGTTACCATCTGGTCAAGTACCTATAGGCACCAAATGGGTTTTCAGAAACAAGAGAGATGATAGAGGCTTGATCATCAAGAACAAAGATAGAATAGTTATTCAAGGATATACCCAAGAGGAAGGAATTGATTATACTGATGTTTTTGAACATGTTACAAGACTTTAGGTAGTTAGAATCTTCCTTGCTTATGATGCATCCAAGAATTTTACTGTCTATCATCTTGATGTCAAGTGTGCCTTTCTATATAGAAATATAGATAAGGAGGTCTATATGTGCCAACCTCTAGGATTTAATGACCCACAACACCCCAACTATGTGTGCAAGCTGGATAAAGCTCTTATGGGCTACACCAGGCACCTAGTCTATGGTATGAGACTTTGTCTCAATTTCTCCTGAAGAATGGTTACACTAAAGGTACTATTGATAAAACTCTTTTCATAAAGAAGTCTGGGAAAGACATATTGCTCGTTCAGTTCTATGTTGATAATATCATATTTGGTTCTTCAAATGACCAAATGTTTAAAGACTTTGAGAGCATTATGAAGAAGAAGTTTGAGATGAGCTCCATGGGAAAATGGACTTTTTCCTTGGAATTCAAGTGAAGCAGATGAAGGAAGGGTTCTTTATCAATCAATCTAAGTATGTCTCAGAAAGATTGTAAGCCATCCAAGACACCTATACCCAGAAACCATAATCTTTGTCCTAATTCTGAGGGGGAGGATACTGATCAACATCAGTATAGGGCAATCATTGGGTCTCTAATGTATCTCACAGCAAGTAGGCCTGATATCATGTTTGCTACATGCATCTGTGCAAGATATCAGGCTGCTCCAAAGGTGTCTCACCTGGTTGTTGCCAAGAGAATCCTTAGATACCTCAAAGGAGCACCTAAATTAGGTCTTTGGTATCCTAGGAATAATCTCTGTGGCTACTCAGATAGTGACTATGGTGGTTGCATCATCAACAAGAAATCCACATTAGGAGGATGTCAATTTCTTGGTGGAAGTATCATCTCATGGCGATGCAAGAATCAATCCTATGTCTCTACAACTGCTGAAGTTGAATACATTGTTGCTGCAAGTTGTTGTACTCGGCTGCTGTGGATTCAAAACTAGATGCTAGACTTTGGATTCAACTTCATGAGCACTCCTATCCATTTTGAAGACAATAGTGCTATCTCCATTACTGAAAATCCAGTTAAGCATTCAAAGACAAAGCACATTGATATCAGGTATCATTTCATTAGAGATATTCATGAGAAGAACCTGATCAAACTAATCAAAGTTGATTCAAATGAACAATATACTGATTTGTTCACTAAAGCTTTTGATGAACAAAGATTTAAATATCTCACTACAGCTATTAGGATGATAAGCATTGATTAGTCTATCTCACTTGAAAACCTTTTTGAAATGTGTAATGTCTTTTGTCATAACAATCTAAGCCCTTTTACATTAGGTTAAATTTTTCTAAGTATGGGTTTATTCGAAGAGAAACTAACCTTCAAAAGATTCTTTTCATATCTTCCGAAGCAAAATTCCTCCAAGGGAAATCTTCTTCTTAGGAGAGTTTTTAGTCTCAGAAGAAGCGATTGATAGCGTATCAAAGCTTCTTCAAGGTATGATTGAGCCAATGGCTCCTGGTGACATCCCTGTTCACCCCACAGGTGATGAACCCCACCAACAACTACTGTTACTTTGCCAGATCTTCCTGCTCACCCCATCAAACACACATATTAGAGACACAAATGAACCCTTGCTCAGTCTACTCTGATTGAGCAAGCCCCTCCTGTTCAAACCAAAAAGACTAGAGTGGAAACATGGGCTTCCACTCAGTCAGAGGTCTCACCATCCATCTTATTTGACCTCAATATGGAATTTGAGTCTCCTCAGTCTTAATTCCCTTAGCCCCAAACCCAGGTCGCAAGCCCTTAGGATAGGTCCCAACACTCTCATGAGAAACCAAAAAGGGACAACCCCACCAACAGCTCAACGCCAATAGACATTGACCAACATCCCGGGTCAGTAAGCTTCACTTCCCTATCCTTTGCTGACCTTTTAATCAGAACTGATGAGGAGATTATGTCTCTTCATGGCAATGAAGTTAATCCACAACACCTTTTACCGAATCAAAATAGCCTAGAGGGACCTCTCGTCTCTAGCACACATCAGTTAAAACCAACTGAGGTGAGTCCCACGGATGTGAAGGGGACTCATGTAGATTCAGTTGCCACTATCGAACGAAACTCATTGGATCCTCAGGCCAGTGGTACCATCTCTGAGACTGAATTTACGACAACCGTGCCCTTTGATGACTCTGAAAGAGACATCCTCAGGCAAGGGAAACCAGGGTGCCAAGAAACCACATCTGGTGGTGAGGGTGAACATACAAGGTGTGTTACCTTATCTCCTCGTGATTCTTGAAAAGAAGATGAGGGAAGTATGTAACTCACCATTCAAGACCGACTTTCTAAAGTCTCAAACCTTGAATCAAAGGTTAAGACTTTAGAGGATAGGTCTGCCACTCAGCAACTTGAGATTAAAAATCTCAAGGCTCAACTAGCTGAGAAACAGATTGAGAGGTCTGTCAAGCATGTACCTATTTAGGTTTCACTGGCCTCTTCCTCTAGCTTATCTAGCTCTCAAGATGATGCTACCAAAAGGGGGAGAATGTTCAAAGACAAATAACAGAGGAACCACAAATCCAAGCTTTAACTTCTCTATCTGCTAGATATCTGGCTCCTACAACAACAGTCTTTCCTTAGCCTCCTCAAAATGTCCTGCAGATGGACGCAAGGATGCTCAAAGATCTCAACAGGATCTTCTCCAAGTTCATATTGAGATCTTCCAACAACATTGAGTTTTTATACCCTTTTTCATTTTTAATGCTTTTGGGGGAGAAACACACTTAAAACAACATCAACATTTGAATCATTGCTTTATATAAATATTATTATTATAACTTGAATATTGCATTAGTTTACCTTATCATTATCACATGCTGAAATTTTCCATTTTCACAATGCAACCAATTAACTCTTGGGTAGAGATGCTAAAACATATAGATAGTACTATTGAGGCATGTAACCCATTGTCTAGACTTGTTGAACGCATCAATCAATAGTTAATTACATTGAATGTTATTTCTGGAACAACAGCTTATACTCATGATAAGTATTGGAAGGTTTTTTAGTTTTCTCATAGTTAAAATTTTGGTTGGGGACTCATGGGTTTATGTCTCGTATTTACATTTATATAAAAGCTTAATTCATATTTACTAGTAATTGTTTACTATTATAACAACTTTTTATCACGTTTCAAACTCTACGAGCGCGCCAACTTTTAGTAAACCTATTTGTAACGCCCAAAAATTTAAGGAGAAAAGACAGAATCAGTTCTTGCGCAAGAACCCTGGTCGAAAAGTTGAGTTGTGCATAAAAGCTGAAGAACACCCATGCCTGACTCATAACTCATGCGAAAAATACTGCTGCTAGAGAGAGAAAGTGGTTGTTTAGAGAGAGAAAGCGGTTGTTTAGAGAGAGAAAGTTAATAATCAAAGTGTTTGAGGTACGTAACTTGTGTAGTAACTCATGTTATGTACTAAGAACGGATTATTAATGGATATAACACATTGTTGTGTAGTTGTTACGTGGTTAAGGCTTCGGGAAGGTTGTCTTTGTGCTAGAACTTCAAGAAGTGAGCTTCTAGTCCCCTTTTTATGCAAGTTTTACGTTTTTGTGGCAATTATGCATACCAACCTTCATGTTTATCTACATGATGAAGTTGTTTATGGGCTTTAGCTGGATTAGAACAGCTTTAGGCGCGATAAGTTACTTCTGTGCATGAAACCCATACAATTCACGAGAGCAGTTTAGTGTACGGTTTGATATTCGAATCTTTTTCCGCATGACTGTATTAACTTGTACGATTTTGAATGTCGTGCGGTTCTTGCGCAATAGGTAGTTCTCACACAAGATGTTTATTATGTATTTGGTTAAGTTTTCACGTGCTATGCTGATGTATGTATTTGTTATCTTATGTTGTAACCATTTACTTGGTATGATATGTATGATTATAAGTACATTATTATGTAATGAAAGCGGAAGATAATGATAACAAAAAGTGAAATGTAACGAATGAACGAAAGTCTTGTAAGGAAAATGAAAGGAGGTTCACAACTCATTGAGGGATTGTTAGCTCAACTGTATATGGTTTAGCTAACCCATGAGGATGCATACATGGGTTTAATCTTTGTGATTGACCGAATGAAATGGGACCCTTGTCACTTGCCCCAGCTGGAGTCAGCTTCATGCACAATGTTAGGGGTCTATTTATAGACTTCGGCCCACTACCAGCTTCATGCACAATGTTTGGGGTATAGCATATGACATCGGTCTAGATAAAAGTGAAAGATAAAGAATAAAGTATGAAACGTGTGATACATATGAAATGAACGATGATGAAAGATAATGATAATTATTATCTATCTGTATGTATGATGTATGATCACATGTGAAAGTAAAGGAAATGATTTAAATCAAAGTAAAGTATTTTTATTAAAACTAAAGCTCACTCGGTGTCATTGACTTTTGTATGCATAATAGTTGGCAGGTAATTGTTAATGCTAAGGAGGCGTGGGCATGGATGCATAAGTTACTAGGAACGATTCAAGTCTGGCATCCTCGTTTTTGTGATTGATATTGTGTTAATATTAGTTTTCTAAAATGTAAACAACGATATGTTGATTTGACAAAATTTTTGTTATTAATGAAAAGATGTGTATTTTCACTGCAAAATGTTTAAAATTTTAACTGTTTATGCTATGATTGTCCAAACGGTAAGTGTCCCGGAAACGAGGCCTTACAAGTTGGTATTAGAGCCAAAGTTTAAGAGAATTGGATAAAATCTTTTCAAAAACCTAAAACTTAAACTGAAAATAAGATAAGGAAAGGAAATGGATGCCAGTCCTAGTAGCTACATGCCTGTAGATAAATGTTTATATAAACATTTTATGAAATGTAATGTAAATGGAGTTATGTGTGCATGTTATATGGTTTTTGTGCTCCTTGTAGATTTGAATACTGATGTAGTCAGGATAGGAAATGCTTGGGGAGTGAAGAGTAAAGTAAGTAGCTAATCACAACTGGCTAGTGTAATTAAGGACTTAGTATACTTGACATGCTCTGAGCTATTACCTTGAATGATCGTGTTGGTGTTCGAATCTTTTAGTATCTAGAAATGGTTGGTGGAAAATCTTTGAATGCTTCTCGAGGTGGAGGTTGTGGTTGATGTGGTGTTGGGCCCTGTGTCACTAAAAGTTGAGCCAAGATCGATGAGACGGCTTATGAGGAGCTCGTATCCCATAATCAAGAAGGTGGGGATGAGAGTGCTAATATGAGGGCCTCAATGAAGGAAAGTGTTGTTAAGGAGGTTCATCAAGTCATGCAGATAATTTTGCCATCTATGGTGACTAAGGTTATTAGAGCCGTGAGACAAGATGAAAGAAAGGAGAAGAAGAAGACTACCGGAAGAGGTAACGAAGAGGTAGGAGAGCGATAACAACCCGACACTGAGATGATTGTTTCTAGTGATGATGAGGAGGAGGAGGTTGTGCAGGAAACTGCAAGAGGTTGTAGCTATGGGGCATTTAAGAGATGCAAGCCCCTAACTTTTTATGGGAATTGGATGCTACGGCCTCTCACCGGTGGGTGAGGGAAATAGAGGTTGTGTTGGATATCAACGAGTGCATGAAGGACCATAAGGTGAAGTTTGTTGCCCACTCGTCTATGGATTCAGCCTTGTGTTGGTGGGACAAAATTTACCAGGACGAGGGTAGCAGGGTGATTGGAAATATGAGGTGCAGTGAACTGAAGAAGTTGGTGGTTGAGGAGTTTTGTCCTCATAGGGAGTTGGATAAGATTAAGAAAGAGTTCCTATAGTTGGAGGCGGGAACCATGACACATCAGCAGTATACGACCAAGTTCAATGAGATGGAGAGGTTGGTGCCAGACCAGGTGACACCCATGCACGAAACATCAAGAGGTACATCCAAGGTCTGCCGGCAGATTTCCACAGACACTTGATCGCCGCTCGACTAGGTACGTTTAGGTCAGTGGTCGATCTGGCAGGAAGGCTGTATGATGAGAGAGAGGATGTAACTGTGGTGGAAGCAAGTAAAAAAGGTGGTGGTGACAGAAACTGGAACGGGAAACACTTTGGCAGTGGTGGCTCCCCCCCCCAAGGGCAAAATGGCGAATGTAGATGACCGAAAGGTGGTGACGGAAAGTACAGGGTCGAGGTCATGTAGTAAGTGCGGGAAGGAGAATGTGGGAGATTACAAGTGGGGATCAAACATCTGTTTCAAGTGCAAGAAGGCAGGACATATGGCAAGGAATTGTGGGGTGGTGAGGTGCTATAACTGAGGTGAATAAGGCCATTTGAGTGGGGATTGTAAGAAGCCGAGAGCTGAGAACTCTAGGGTAAAGAAGGGTATGGAGAAGGAGAAAGAGGGACATAAGGCTAAAGACAGGACATTCACTATGATCGGGGAGGAGGCTAGGGTGGATCTCGACATCATGTCAGGTACATTCCTAGTAAACCTAACCTATGCATCCGTGCTTTTTGATTCTAGTGCTAGTTAGAGTCTTATTTTTGTTGCCTTGTACGATAAGTGTCCTATTAGGAGTAGCAAGATTGATGACCCCTTCGATGTAGAAACTGCCATTGGTGTGTCTACCAGAATTTCTAATGTGGTAGAGGATTGCGTTATAGAACTGGAAGGCCATAACTTCTCTACTAGGTTTTTCATGATACCCTTAAGAGGATTTGATATAGTCCTAGGAATAGATTGGTTAGCAACCTTCGAGGCCAATATCATGTGCCGCAAAAAAATGATATGATTGACTTCGCTTGATGGGAGTTTAGTGATGATTTATGGCGATAGAGTTGGCATGGTCCCGAAAGTAATTTCGATGGTATTGGCAGAGAAATGTATGAGGCATGGATATGGTACCTATCTGGCCTATTTGAGAGATGTAAATGCGAAAATACAGTGATTGTTGGATGTGCCAGTTGTGTGACTTTCCAGACGTATTTTCGGGGGATCTATCTGGCGTGCCACCTGACCGTGAGATAGATTTCTAGATCGATCTGATACATGGTGCCCAATCTGTTGCTAAGGCGTTGTATCGTTTAGCTCCTTTCAAGATGAAAGAGTTAATGACTCAACTACAAGAGTTACTTGATAAGGGGTTCATTCGATTGAGTATCTCTCCATAGGGTGCTCCGGTCTTGTTTGTGAGGAAGAAGGACGGTTGCATGAGGATGTGCATCGACTATTGTGAGTTGAACAAGTTGATGGTGAAGAATCGATATCCATTATCTAGGATTGATGACTTGTTTGATCAGCTCCAAGGTGCTAGTTAATTCTCAAGGATAGAACTTCGATCTAGTTATCATCAGCTCTAGGTGAAGTAACAGGATATTCCTAAGACAGATTTTCATATATGTTATGGACACTACGAGTTTCTCATGCTATATTTTGGTTTAACCAATGCGCTAGCTGATTTAATGGATTTGATTAATCGAGTGTGTTGGTCGATGTTGGATAAATCAGTGATTGTGTTTATTGATGATATTCTAATTTATTCGAATAGCGTGAAGGAGCATGTCGGTCACCTTTGAGAGGTGTTAAGATGCTTAGAAGGGAGAAGTTGTATGCCAAGTTCTCCAAGTGCATATCCTAGTTGCAAGAGGTCCAGTTTTTGGGCCATGTTGTTAATCCTGAAGGAATTATGGTGGACCCAGTGAAGGTTAAAGCGGTGATACAATGGAAGCCTCCAAAGATGCCATTTGAGATTCGTAGTTTCTTAGGTTTGATGGGCTATTATAGGAGGTTCATCCAGGAATTTTCTAAGATAGCTTCTCTGTTAACCAAGTTGACTTGTAAGGATGTGAAGTTCGCATGGAGTCTAGAGCAAAAGAGTGCCTTTGAAGAGCTAAAGACGATGTTGACTCAAGTTCCTGTCTTGATCATGCCTGAAAGGAGTGAAGACTTGGTGGTCTATTTGGATACTTCCTATTCTATATTGGGTTGCATGTTGATGCAATAGGGGAGGGTTATAGCCTTTGCCTCCCGACAATTGAAGATCCATGAACCTAACTACCCTACTCATGATTTGGAGTTGGCGATTGTGGTCTTTGCATTAAAATTTTGGAGCCACTACTTGTACAGGGCGAAGTGCACCATTTACACCTTTTGAAGTACTTATTCGAGCAAAAGGATTTGAACATGAGGCAAAGGAGATGGTTGGAGCTTATCAAGGATTATGATTGTGAGATCCATTACCACCCAGGCAAGGCCAACGTGGTGACAGATGCTCTTAGCCAAAAGGAGAGACTCTAGCTGATTCGGGTGAAGGCTTATCGGTTGGTGATGACCTCCAATATGATGAAGCAGGTCAAGGAGTTTCAGAATAAAGCGCTAAAGAAGATCGGATTAACTCGGAAAGGATAAAGGGTCTAGTCATAGAGTTGGGTGAGAACACTCTTCGTGTTAGAACCTAATCTTGGAGAATGTGGATCCCTCATTATGGGGATCTACGTGGAAAGATCATAGATGAGGCTTACAATACTCGATACTCAATTCATCATGGTTCTACGAAGATGTATCAAGATATGAAGAAGGGTTATTGGTGGCTGAGGACGGAGCGCGATGTTGCAGAGTATGTGAGTAAGTGCCTTACTTGTTTGCAAGTAAAGGCGGAACATTAGAAGCCATACGGGAAGATCTAACCCTTGGATATACGTGAGTGGAAATAGGAACATATCACCATGGACTTCATTATGAAGTTACTGCGTACGACGAGGGGATACGATGTCATATGGGTGATAGTTGATCGTTTGACGAAAAGTGCTCATACGATCTGAGAAACGTATTTGTTTAAAAGACTGGTTGATATGTTCATCAAAGAGATTGTGACTCATCATGGTGTACTGGTGTCTATCGTGTCTGACCATGACACTCGGTTTACATCCAAGTTTTGGAAGAGGTTTCACGATGCAAAGGGGACGAGGTTAAATATCAGTACGACTTACCATCCACAAACAGACGGTCAGTTGGAGAGGACCATTCAGACGCTGCTCGACTATAGCCATCATGGTGGGGATGAGGCAAAAACACTTTCCACATGAAGATATGCTTCGGGCATGCATCATTGATTTCCGTGGAAGTTAGGACGAACACTTACCGTTAGCCGAGTTCTCATATAATAACAATTATCATGCTAGTATTGGTATGCCTCCTTATGAGATGTTATACAGTAGAAGATGTAGGATGCCCGTGTGTTGAGGCGAGATCGGGCAAAAGGAGTTGGGAAGTATTGAGGTGATCGAGGTTGTAACCGAAAAGTTGGAGAAGATCAAGGCCTTTATGAAGGCATCAAAGGATAGACAGAAATCGTATGCCAACAATATACATAGACCGATCAAATTCAAGGTGGGTGATAGAGTTATGTTGAAGGTCTCACCTTGGAAAGGAATAATACATTTTCAGAAGTGAGGGAAGTTGAGCCCGAGGTATATTGGGCCATTTAAGATCGTCTCAAGGGTAGGGAAGGTGGCGTATAAGTTAGAACTACCCGATGAGTTAAGTGATTCATCCAACGTTCCATGTATTTCATCTAAGAAAGTTCTTACCCAATGAGGATATATTATGCCACTCGAGGATATCGAGGTGGATGAACGGTTGAATTATGTGGAGCAACCAGGGCCATCATTGACAAAACAGAAAAGAGGCTAAGAAATAAAGTGATTCCACTTGTGCGGGTGCAGTGGAAGCACAAAAAGGGGTCAAAGTCCACCTGGGATATCGAGGAAGAGATGAGGCAGCATTACCCATAATTATTCAGCTACTGATAGGTTTCGAGGACGAAACCTAAATAAGGGGGTGGACTTGTAACGCTCAAAAATTTTAGGAAACAAAGACAGAATAAGTTCTCGCGTGAAGGGGACTTCTCGAGCAAGAACCCTGGGTGAAAAGTTGAGCTGGGTATAAAAGCTGAAGAACACCCATGCCTGACTCATAATACACGCGAAAAGTGTTGCTGCTAGAGAGAGAAAGCGGTTGTTTATAGAGAGAAAGTGAAGAATCGAAGTGTTTGAAATACATAACTCGTGTAGTAACTCATGTTATATACTAAGAATGGATTGTTAATGGATATAACGTGTGGCTGTGTAATTGTTGTGCGGCTAAGTCTTCGGGAAGGTTGTCTTTGTGCTAGAACTTCAAGAAGTGAGTTTCTAGTCCCCTTTTTATGCAAGTTTTATGTTTTTAGGGCTATATGCATACCAACCTTCATGTTTATTTGCATGATGAAGTTGTTTATAGGCTTTAGCTGGATTAGAACAACTTTAGGTGCAACAAGTTACTTCTGTGTAGGAAGCCCGTAGAATTCGCGCGAGCAAATTTGTGTATGATTTGAAATTCAAATCTGGTAGTTCTCGCGCGATAGGCATCTTTTTCGCGCAACTGTATTAAGTTGTACAATTTTGAATGTTGTGTTGTTCTCGCGCGATAGGTAGTTTTCGCGCGAGATGTTTATTATGTATTTGGTTAAGTTTTCGCGTGCTATGCTCATGTATGTATTTGTTATCTTATGTTGTAACTGTTTTCAAATGATTATGTCTTATGTTATGACTTTACTTGGTATGATATGTATGATTATAAGTACAATATTATGTAATGAAAATGGAAGATAATGATAACGAAAAGTGAAACGTAACAAATGAACAAAAGTCTTGCAAGCAAATTGAAAAGAGGTTCACAACTTATTGAGAGTTGTAAGCTCAACTGTGTGCGGTTTAAGTAACCCATGAGGATGCATACAGGGGTCTAATCCTTGTGATTGACCGAACGAAACAGGACCATTGTCGCTTGCCCCGGTACTAGAGTCTGATTTGTGCACAATATTAGGGGTCTATTTATAGAATTTGGCCCGGTACCAGCTTCGTGCATAATGTTTGTGGCATAGCATATGACATTGGTATAGATGAAAGTGAAAGGTAAAGAAGAAAGTACGAGACATGCGATACATATAAAACGAACGATGATGAAAGATAATGATAATTATTATCTATGTGTATGTATGATGTATGATCACATGTGAAAGTAAAGGAAATGTTTTAAATAAAAGTAAAGTATTTTTATTAAAACTAGAACTCACTCAGCGTTGCTAAATTTTGTATGCATAATAGTTAGCAGATAATTGTTGATGCTGAGGATGTGCATGCATGGATGCATGAGCTACTGGGAAAGATTTGAGTCTGGAATTTTTATTTTTGAGATTGATATTGTGTTAATACCTTTTTGTAAAATGTACAATGATATGTTGATTTGACACAATTTTTGTTATAAATGAAAATATGTGTATTTGAGCTAAAAATATTTAAATTTTTAACTGTTTATGCTGCTATGATTGTCCAACCAATAAGTATTCCAAGAATGGGGCCTTCCTCTATTTTATTGTGTTTTTCAAGTGATAACTAGGTGTGATAGCTTTAAAATTAATCTTTGCAAATTTATACTAAAATGGAAGATAGTTTGATATAAATTTGTAATTTAAGTTCATATATTTAATCTTTATTTTGGTAACCTAAGATAATGATGTAGAACATTATCTTTTGAATGTGTTACGTTTAATATTTCCCGTTACCAATTGTTCTAAAGATACATTTTCATCGCTCACTCACGTTTTTGTCTTAGCGAGGGTGCAACACATGGGTAAAAAATAATGGATTTAAATACAAGATGATGTTGTTCTTCCAAAAACACCACTCATATTGTTCATCTTTTTATTCAAAGTCTACATCACGTTAGATTTGAATTTTAAACTAGTTGAAGGTTGTCTGGGTTTAAATAATTAGTATATTAGAATCATCATTAAATATATAATCAAACATCAATTGAATTTTATCTTTTATATAAAAATATAACATATACTGAAGATTTTCAAATATTCTAGAAAGTTGGTCTCATTTAACATAACCATAACCTCAATAAAAAATTTAAAGAACATCATGACTCTTTTTTTATATCAACTTCAGAGAGTTAGCTTTCAAAACACATCAAATCCATCACCTAATTTGAAGACCGGGACTGTCAAACAATCCACACAAATCAAGTGTGTAGAAAACTCAGAATCTATGATAATTTGTTTTATGTAGCAAGTTAGGGTTTCATTAAAAATCGTCTCAATTAAAACCCTTTCATGAATCTTTACTTAACATGTTAAAATAATTATTGCAAGAGGGTATGATCTAATTATGTTGTTTGGCACTTAAAAAGTATAATACATGTTAGACATTGAATTATAACAAATTAGGGTTTTGTGTCTAAAACTTTCAATGCAAGTTTCAATTCTTCTATTGAGACTTCTATTATCAACTCCACACATAACTTAGTTTCATTAATGTATTACACTCATCATTTCGAGTTTCTTTTCCATACACACTACAAGATTAATAATAACTTACAAAAACATCTAGGGCATACACAAATCGGTTCATACAAAATTCAAGTTCACGATCATATCATATACTTGGAAAGTGAGTTTGTAGCCCTTTTTCATTACTTTATAACTTTTGAGGTGGAAACCATTACAATTACTAATACAATACTACAAAGTTTTCACATACAATTCAGAAAATGGTATCACATAAAAGTAAAGATTAAATGACTTTTACATATTGCAATAAGAATCTTTGCCACACATACTAAAGTCCTCTCAATACACATTACACAACCATTAGCTTCACGGAAGCCACGATAGTATGTTGATAGATATATTTGTTTGAAAAACCCCAACCAAAACTCAAGTTGGTGTATGCCACCTAACTTTGAGGTTCCTAGGTAGGGAGTCAATTGTTTAGTAACTTTAAGGGTACAACCTAGAATACTACTAGTTTGACTTTCCCATGTCAGACACTAGGGGCTGAGATACAAGTCACTGGGTTTGATTGTATACGACATGTAGTGGAATTTAATAACTTGTGTACTAAACTTCTTTAGTGATTTGTGTTTGCTTGATTCCTTATGTTATCAAATGAACTCACCAAATTTAAAGTTGATACCTTCTAGCTTGTTATCATGTAATATATTTATTTAAGACATATTAGTTTTATTATAATAATGTATTAGTACTTTTGTTTGTACCTTGGTTTCGATTTAAATTCGTTGCACCCCCGTATTCTTGCCTTAGTTGGCGTGTGGCTATTTTCATTGAAACTAGGATTTCAAAAGCCTTCAACCATATAGTCGTGCCACCAACACCTGCAAATTCTCCATATGTAAATAAGAACGTGTCTGATTTGGAAACAATAAGATCACGAGTTTGTGTCGATGATGTCGAATTTGATCATATGTATGGCCATAATCAATGTGAAGAGTAGCAAGATACAGATTTGGATTTGTAAATTGATTTATATTTTAATTAATTATATTGTACTTGTGTGTCAAATTATGTTTCTTATATATGATATGCATAATAATGTTACTGTTAGTATTCTTAGACTTTGAATTAAAGTTTTTTTTAATCTTGGGGTCCATCGGAACACCGTTTTTTGATTCAAAATGGTACGAATGGAAGGCTAATGTGCGAGGGTCTACAACGATGACACACCTAGTGTGTAGTTTCTAGGTTGGACAGGTAGGATGATGAGAAGCCTTGTTATGGATTATTTAAAAGCATTTAGAACCAATTCTTTATCTATGTCCTTTCTTGCCTTAGGTCAATCAGGTCTTTCTCTTCCCTTACTAATGCTAATGTGGGATCAGTTGCTTCCGAACAGTCTATTGACTCCCGAACAATTACATTTGTCCATGAATTCCCTTCTGCTTCACCTTATGGCCTATCCCAGACAGCTATCAACTCCGGCTTCCTTTTTTCTACGGGTGTTGATATAGATGTTGGCACATGGGGCTGGCTTACCGGCAAGAGGTCTAGGCCTCGATTACCGACCTTTCAATAGAATCTAACCTTCCTTGACTCCCAACGACATTTCTTCAACCGCAAAGAACATGGCATTAAAGCATCCTGAAATGCTCTTTTGATGAAACTCTGAGCCGTGAATGGGCTGATGGAAGACCAGAAGCTCTTGGCTTAGACTTTGTTGTTTAAGCTTTCCTTGCTTTTTCATTTTCTTACCCCGAGGCTTCCTTTTTTAGTTTTCATGAGTTTGCTTAGGGTATGTGAGTTAGAGGCTATGTTTTACAAATGTTTGGTAATAGTTACCTTCAATCATGAACTTTCTTGAGCTTGAGGCCAAGCCCTCCATCCTCTCTCGGGAGGTAGACCACGTTCCAAGACACCTTGGCAGCCTTAGAGATCCTAACTATACCATGCCAGAGGAAAAATCTGAGGATCTGGTCAATAACCTTGCACACTTCCTTCGGCAAAATGAAAATGCTAATCTAGTAGATAGTAGCCCTGAATACTGAACACTGAGCTGATGAGCTAAAGTCTACCCGCATAAGAAAGCCCTTTGCTAGTCAAAGATTCCTCCCTTTTGGTAATTGAGAGACCTACAGTCTTTGGTTATGAGGAAGTGAATAGATTAGGGTATGGTCCGACGTAAGCCATAGTTTGATCGACAAGCTCAGTTTACAATGAAATTTAATGCAAGAAGAAGAAGGACGACAACGGAATGGGATTACGCATCTTCACAGGAACTCTTATACTTCAATCACAAATAGCCTATGCACGCGATCAGGACAGGCAGCTCGCTCCCTGTGAAAAATCACTGAGAAATGAAGCATCATTGGCTAGACCCATGAGCCAGAGACGAAATTCCCAAGTCGAATGGGAAATCACCCATTTCTGTTTTTTTCTCGTTACCACACGATAAGTTAGCGAAGCGTGAGCGGGCACGGAGAAGGAAAGGCCAAAGACTTCGGCCTAATGGGAATGAGCAAGGACGAAATGACAAGATGAGGTGCCCTGCGCACCCCCATTTAGAAAGAAGGGTCGAAGTTTTTGGACGTGTAGCTTTACCCGTCCCCCCTTCGCCGGGCTGCCCCTTAGGGCGGATAAGTCAACTAGCGGAGGGTAAGGCTTTTAGTTGTTAAGAGAGAGCTAGGGGGAACACTCGCCAGCAAGCACCTGGATAGACTAAAAATAGGGGAAACCGTGACTTGAAGATCGTTTTCCCGTCTATTTGATCGGTGAGGCAAGAAACTCGTAGCTGACGGTGAGGAATGAGAAGGAGCTCTACCAACGGCGGAGGGTCAAGCAAAGGCCCTTGTTGAGGGCTAAGAGGGTTAGTCACTCTCTTATTTAGAGGGGTTGCACCTAAGATGACCGAGAACAAGGTAGGGGAGCTACCCGATCAAAGAGTCTTCCTTCGTGCGCCTTCTTTGATTTCTGTGGCTTTACTGGTATGAGCCACGATCCCAAGTCTTGTTCGCATGCTTCCGGAACGTGTTCGTCAACACCAGGTCAGCAGGTGGCTCTTTCATCAGACATGGCTATGCTCGGTGCTCGTTTGCGCGCACGTCAACCAACCCAACAAATAAGGAAAGGATGCCTCTCGGGGCATCTGAGAATGATTCGAGCCGTATGAGGGAAACTCTCACGTACAATTTATTTTTTTGGGGGGGAAGGAGCCCGACAGGGTCCCCTACTAACTTGGCCCGGGCCTAAGTGAAAGTGAAGTGGTGGGCCTACCCATCCCAACCAGGGGTATGCTGGGATTCGCGAAGAGAAGCACCTTACGATGTTCATGACTAATCGGATCCTGACGTACCAGCAGGTACCAAAAGGAGATCGCTATGATCGTTATTGTATTCGTATCGAAGAGATGCGACAAAGTGTTCGGATCATTGTTCAGTGTCCTAATCAAATGCCTAATGGAATGATCAAAGTTGATGATCGTAAGTTATGTCCTCCATCACGATCTCGAATGAAACTATCCATGGAATCGTGCGCCGTGTGAAACATAGGTCATCGTCGTTCTTAACCGAGACTCAGGTTAAGCTCCGTCTCGGAACCTTGTGGGGTTAGGAGTAAAGCATCCCGAGGTTGGCGCATCTCGTTGAGCGTGGAGAAGCATTGGGAACCCCAATTTCTTTCTTCGGAGTCGTTTCTTTTCCCGTCCCCTCGCCCTGGCATAGCGCTTCGCTTCCGGTTCTTCGGAAGAATCAAGTTCTCCTTTCTTCATTCATCCCGGGGGGAACCGTCTACCAGTTGGGAAGCTAGACATCAAGTAAGTGGATTGATGAGGATAACTAAGCTGACACGCCAGAGTTGGCTGCTGGCACAACAAGGTGGTGCCTTACCGCACCGCAGGCGGACGCTTGGTAGCGTTCGTGGTGGTGGTTCAGGATTCCAATATACTGCGTCTAAGATCAGAACGAGCTTGCTGACAGACCACCGCAGTCCCTTCTTCTTAGCACGGATGTCCCTCTTCAATCCCCTGCTCCTACCATTGAAACAGCTAGGGGCTAGTAAGTCCTTCCAATATCAGGGAAAGAATACCTCCCGAAGGGCTTCCTTCTTTATCTAAGTGACTAATAGGCTTGGGTGGCTAGGGCACATGCTATCGAGGTTACACGCCTGGTCTTGAAACCACATCTGACAGATGTGATTCCTGGATGTAGTTGGATGTGATTTTCGGTGAAAGCATAGAAGGATCTCCTGTCAATAGTCACTGGGAATTACACTATAGCTTTAGGAATTCATGTCTTTTGATCTTAGATATCATATTTGATGATCTATCTCTATTAGATTATAAATTAACTAAAAATATCATTTCTTATATTTGTAGCTCATTTTTTAAAAATCTACATCCTACTTCTAACTCTTATCTTTGTATTCTTTTTTTTAATCTTTCTTTCATCTAAAATTCAACTATCAACTATTATGTTATGTTATTTATTTACTTCTAAAATGGACTTTTAAAATTTTTTATAGAATTTTGACTATCTAATTTATGGGACGTTGTGAATAAAATCTTAAATTTTATAGAATTTTGACTATCTAATTATGGGTCATTTTGAAAAAATGTTTTCGGGTCAAGACGGGTTCATATAAAATTGATCATTCTGGATCAAAAAATATAAATTCACATTTATCCTTATCATGTTTAAGAAAATGCCAAAAATGAAACATATGATGAAATGTTGCTGCTTAACAAGACAAATGTGTCCTGTGAAATTCTGAAAAAAATAACCAAAGTAACAATTTATCTAGTGGTATTTATCGGATCGGATAACAGATAATTCAGATCGAATTATTTGAAAATTTCATGATATTATCCGAAATCCTATTCAATCTGAATAAGGGCATCTATTTGATTCAAATATATCCGAATTTAATATGAATCGGATTCGAATAAATCCGAATAATCCGAATAACCAAATAATAATTTCTTTACAAAATCGACAACGTGATTTCAATGTATTAAACACTACCTAAAATGCAATATATCAAAAATACTATGCTAGTGTTCCAACAACTTGTGGATTTTCATATTACACATCTAGACCTTGAATTTTCGGTAAATCAAGTCATCAACCCATCCGAGGGAAAACGAAGTTTAAACCCTACCGCTGTTTCGAAATCTCCGGTTAGATTCAGTCTCTGCGTATGTGTGATTTCAGCTCTTAAACTGCTTTTAAGATCGAAGTTAATCTAAGTGCGCTTGTACTCAGTCATATGCGATTAGGGCTAATATTGTTCATCCACGATGCTCAATCGCTACATCATTTTCTGATTTACTACAGCTGATTTACTAACGTTTTCGATCATTTTTTTCTGGTAGATTTCAGTCGCTGTAATGTCAGGTTCAGATTCATCACCTCCATTGGAGATCCTAGGTAATTTACTTCGCAGCTACTGAAAACCCAATATATGAAGCTCTGTAGCAGCTTATACTAGTATATAATTGCGTTTATGAGCGCCTGTGATCATGAATCTGATTAGCTTTTAATAGACATCATCTTATCCTGTTCATAACAAAGCCTTTTAGATTTAAACAACTTTTGTTTGCATATTTTATGATTCACTTTCTCTATTATTAAATCACTGTTGTGCTCCCAGTTAGAGAACCAGGGGGTTTTTCTATATGGAATGGGCCACCATTTAGTAATAATCAGCCAAGTATTAAGCTTGATAAAGTTCCCTGCACAAGTGCAAAATTTAGTGAAGATGGGTCAAAACTGATGATGATAAAGTCTGAGTCTTCGATTAGCATATATGATTGCAAGACCTTGAAAGAAATAAGGTGTTTTGAATTACCCAACATTCTTGCTGCTGCGTTGTCGCCATGTGGGACTTATCTTCAGACCTTCCAGAAAGGATCATCACCACAAGAAAAGAACATTAACTTATGGAAGACAGAGACGGGGGAGTCGGTTTACACTCTGTCTCAGAAAAACATGACTAAGGCGACATGGTAAATAGTTATGCTTCGTGTTTGAATTTACTAAGTTGCAAGCAAGTTTATTTCTGTTGGCTTTTCATGCTTTAGGCCGTCTATCAGATTTAGCTCCGATGAAGCAGTTGCTTCTCGTATGGCAACAAATGAGCTTCAGTTCTTTGATCCTTGTGATTTTTCCAAAGGCATTGTGCACAAGATCAGAATTCCTGGAATAGCTTCAGCTGAGCTTTCTAAAAATCCAGGATCCCATGTGGCTGCATTTGTTCCAGAATCCAAGGTGTGTAATTAGCAGCTCTGTATTTAAAATGAGGGCTGCATTATTGATGATTTCCCTCAAATACCTTGATTTGCAGGGGATGCCAGGTAGTGTTCAGATATATGCTTGTGCACCTGATTCCCTGAGTGAACCAATTGTTCGAAGAAGTTTCTTCAGGTGCTCATCGGTGCAGCAACTCTGGAACCATGGTTCTACAGGACTACTGGTTGTGGTGCAGGCGGATGTCGATAAAACTAACCAGAGTTACTATGGAGAGACAAAGTTGTATTACTTAACACTGGATGGGAGTCATGATGGGCTTGTATCCTTACGTAAGTTTCTCTTCCTTACAAACAGAACTTGACATCACATTTTGGCTATCATGATGCAAGCTAAGAACATTTTCAGATATTTTCGAGTTCTACTAAAAGCATGATATAAAAAGCTACAAGAAATATCAAGCAAATAATTTGTTTCTATAAGTGCTTGATAGGTGATTACAATTTCTGCAGGTAAAGAAGGGCCTGTACATGATGTTCAGTGGTCGTACTCAGGAAAAGAATTTGCTGTTGTTTATGGATGTATCCTTCTTTTTTACTCTAATAAATATTCATGTCTACTGACATTTAAGGGGGTCTTGAATTTGAGTTTTGTTATTTTATTATTGTGATTTAAAATCACAATAATAAGTTTCTAATGTTTATTTAAACAAATATAAGTTTTTATTATGTGATAAATTAGGGCTCAAATAACCTGTTTCATTCCAGCTGCAATGTGGTTAATTGTCTAATACTATACTAAAATTGCCTTTTACTTTCATTTCTCATAGTATCTCTTTTATTTGCACTAAAATATCACTTTGATTGTCTTATATATTAATTTCATTAAAAGTCATTATTTACCAAGAACTCAACATCCTGTCATCTGATAATTACAACTTAAACAACAGAACTTGTAAACACTGTCTTCTGAACCTCTACAACCCATTATTTCAGTTGAATATAATATTTTGATTACTTATGATAACATAATCACTTTCAAAATGCGCATCCAAATCCAAACACCCCTTAAGATAACTATATCTAATATTGAGATCTGAAACTACTATTGATGGAGAGAACTTGTGTTTGGGAAGTCGGCCGGTGATTTTCTTCATACAAATTCAGATTGGAACTTGGGGTTTTATTTAAGCGTTTCACCAACCTATATAATTAAGTTTTAACTTATTTTGTTTTTGTTCTTAATCATTTCTACCCATCTTTGTTGACTTGACATACCTCAGTTATGCCTGCAATGGCAACAATTTTTGACAAGAAGTGTAATCCTCTCCTAGAGCTTGGGACAGGCCCTTACAATACCATTCGTTGGAACCCAAAGGGAAGGTGTATCCTTTAAGATATTGTTTGTTGCTTAAGTTCTGCAATGTAAAATGTTATTTCAAACCACTTCTTAAAAGAGGAATTGATTTCTCAGTACTGGGTGCAAATTGTATCAAGGGTGTTTTGGCCTTAACTGTTGTGTCCGCAGTTATATTAGTGGCAGGCTATGGCAATCTACCAGGTGATATGGTATGTTTATAAATGGTCAACAAAGCCTCTTGGTGGTTTATTTGATCTGGATGAAAAAGTTTATTTTTTCTCTTAATCTGTAGTGCAGTAAAAAAAATAGTAGCTGTAGGCCATAGCAAAGATGTAACACATTATTATATGATCCTTTTTGGTCATATAACCTACCAACTTATGACGCAATTTTCAGGCATTTTGGGATTATGTCCAGAAAAAGCAGCTTGGGACCACCAAGGCTGAATGGTCAGTGACGAGTGAATGGTCTCCTGATGGGCGTTATTTCTTGACTGCCACAACAGCTCCAAGGCTGCAGGTGGACAATGGGTATGTTCCTGTTGGCCTATATTCTCCAACTATAGAAAACTATATATATGATTTTATGGTAAAAATATTCTTGCAAACTAGTAACATACATTGATGCTTTTCAATTGGTAAAATGAATTGCTGTTTGAAGTAGAAAAAGCAAATTTGTGGCTGTAATATATTTAATCTCATATGATGTAATAGTTAATAGTTTATGTAGGTGGTAAAATGGGTCAAGAACGGGTTGTGTAACGTGTCAAGAACGTGTCATTATTAGTTTGCCCAACTTGCAAACATCTTTCATCAATCTTTTTGAATTCTATTAATAAATTATATGCTAAATATGATTACCAAATCTGTGTTAGTATCAAAATAATCCAAACTTTAACTGAAGCAGTTTAGGAGCTGGCTAAACATTTGAATAGCTCAATGCAAATGAAGGTCCATTTGCTAAACCTTTGTAAATGCAGGATCAAAATCTTCCATTACAATGGAAAGTCATTCTTCAAGAAGAAGTTTGATAAATTATATCAGGTAAGTTTTTTTATTTTCTTTTGGTAATCATTTCCTATCTACTGCTGCTATTTTTAATCCTTGTCACAGGTCGATTGGAAAACAGATTCGCCTGATAAGTTTGGTGACATTGAAGAACTTGTAAAGGCTGTTGACTCATTAAAAGTTGAAAGCAAGCCACAAGGTTCTGTGTGCTTAGACCTTTTTAAAAAATATATAGTAGGATCCTTGGTTTTTATTCATGTTTGTAGTTGTAGAACTGAAGTCATATGGTTGCCATTCAGGACAAGGATCAAAGTCTTCCCAGCCTAAACCTATCAATCCGCCTGTGCAGAAGAAACCAGCTGCATATCAACCACCTCATGCAAAGGCTAAAGCTGCCAAGGAAGCAGAGGTGTGACAAACACATCTTATATTATGTGGAAGTTAATATTATAACTTATACAGTTCAATGGTTTTTATTCATTTCCTTTTGAATGGTTTGATTCAGGTCATGTTTAATCTAATGCATAAAATGAATAAAAGATGACTAAACAAAAATTCTCATGATCAACCCAACCTGTACAAAATAGCCATTACCAGATCCCGCATGTTTTACTACCTCTAATAAACTTCTTGCTGTTTTTTTTGCTTTTGTGGTACTTCTCACCCGGTTTATGATGGATGCTGTCAAATTAGCTCTTTGGAGGAAGTCCTTCAGTGTAAGTACTCTTAGTGTCTTACATTTACATTCTATACCATCATACAAACAGGCAGAATATAGATTCTTCTCCATGTTTATAAAACTTGTAACCCCTTATCAAAGTTCTTGTATAAATTGCAGAGAAATGAGCAAGAATGCATTAAAAAACAAGAAAAAGAGGGAAAAACAGAGGGAGAAGAAGGCTGCTGAAGCGGCTTCTGCTGCTAATGGTGCAGATTAAGAACATGATCTAAGGTTCTATATCACTGCTATAAGATGAGTAAATCTTATTTTCACGGGGCATTTGAAAATTAATTAATTATTGGTTACAAATGTTAGTGCTCTGCTCAGCTTCTATAAGATTTGATCACTTGATGTTCTTGACTATTAGGTATATTTGTTATTTTTAAGCAAAGGACGGACCATGTTTCGGGCTCTCCTCATTCATGTCAAGTTGTCAACATGTAGTAATGTACCAATAGATTTATATGATAAAATTTTGTTCTTATTACAGCTGGTTCCTTGTAGTTCGTATTTTGCATGCAGATTTGCTAATAATCATGGCTACTTTCGGTTAAGTGATATCGGTTATGTGAGTTCTGGAACAGCCTGTCACCAAATGGGCAAGATGGAATGGCACTGGTTTTCTGCAGAAACAAAAAAAATGTAATGAAAGAATCATATGATATAACGAAATGAAATTTATATATTAAAGAGTTTTACCAATAAACGAAAATAGAATACAATAACAGAATGGCTAACCTCTATAAAGTTTCAAATCACATGGAATAGATTTCTATTTTTATGAATATATCAAGATGGTATTACGGTTAACTTACATAATAGGTTTTACCATTGGCGTTATTGAGTCTAAAACCAAAAATATGTAGAAATAGTTGGTGTTAATTGAATATAAGGTTAAGTTACATAATAGGTTTTACAATTTGCGATATGTACTTTGTTATTGTCATTATGGCTTATAGGTAATGTCCACCTGGTTTCTATTTTGACAAGACGAGAATGTTAGAAAAAATCTGTTAAAAGTTACAATGCGTATTTGATGTTTGAATTAGCTACTGTTTTGCAGAGGGTTTAGAAAGATAATGATTTGATGTATGCAATCTTACTTTACATTTTGTGTAGAAGGTTGTTTCACAAAGTTATGAAATCAAAATTAGAAAAAGAACAAAGAAAGAAACTCAAGTTGGCTCTTATACAACATAATCATGTATAAACTTTAGGGGGAATAATTTAAAACTTTGAGTAAGTCTATATTTTTTGTTACTAACTTAAATTACTTTCAAAACAAAACAAAAAGAATTTGGGTGGTGTTGCAAAATGTTACACCATTGTATCTCAGATTATGCAGATTATTAAAAGCATGAAAAGACCAAGATCAGTCAAAATTGGGAAACTTATATCAATTGTGACATACAAGTCAATCCAAGCAAGAATTGACAACATCAACAATCAACTTCATAAGAAAATTCAGTCAAGGACAGTACTTCATAATATGAAAAACCAAATCAGACACATTATCTTTGATTAAGTTAAAAGCTAATGCAGATAAGTGCATTGGTTAATACGGGTGAAGGTAACCCATGCATATAACCAATGCAAATATCTCTTTAAATTCAAAGTGAAGAAGTAAATATGAATTTTATTCTATCACATTTGCTACAATAGTCAAATGCTGAGGAACTCTGTTCAGCCGCATTTGCTACAGTAGTAAAATGTTAGGAAACTCTTTCATTCACATTTGCTACAGTACATCAATGCTGATGAACATCTTTCATTCGCATTTGCTACAATGCACCAATGCTAATGAACATCTCTTTTTCGCATTTGCTACAGTGCAATGCTGACCAAGTGGTCAAAAGCATTTGGTACAGTTACACAAATGTTGATGGACTTTGATCTTTCGCATTTGCTATAGTTCTCAATGCTGATGAAGTTTACTCTTCCGCATTGAACATAGTAAACAAATGCTGATGATAGAAAAACAGAAATAATAAAACCTCCGCATAAAAACAGAAATAATAAAACCTCCGCATTTGCTACAGTGTCTAAATGCGGATGACTTAAAATCACAAGTTCAACTCATCCGCATCTACAACAGTGAATGAATACGGACAGACAAAGTTCAACTTTTGTCTTCCGCATTTGCTACAGTTAACAAATGTGGATGACCAAAAGACTTAAAATCTTCACTTCCGCATTTGCTACAGTTAACAAATACGGATGACCAAAAGACTTCAAATTTTCACTTCCGCATTTGCTACAGTGGTGACTGCATTTGCTCTTAAACTTGTAAAAGCTATTATTTGACTATTTAAAGGAATTTAAACGGGTCATTTAATACTTTTCAATTTTAAGAGACTTTATAGTGAGACGAGCGCAAATACAGAGTACACTATCTTCGATCATCTTCATCATAAACAATCAAAGATTTTCTTGTGATTCTACTCAATCCATTCTTGTTATCGATTCAGAAACTACAGTTATATCGAAAACAAGGTAAAATTTTCAAAAATTTTATCAAGACCTAACTTTCGGACTATTAACCTAAATCAAGCAATGAACCAAATGCTAATAAAGTACACCAAAATCAAACTTATTAATGTGATATAATCTACATTTTCGATTTCAATAAACATACAAACTAATAGGAATTCAACCGATCTTGAAAACCTTTATAGTCATGTTTACTGTGAAAAACAGAGTACAATGAAAAAGGAAAATGTGTAAAAAATCAATGTCACATCATCTAATGAATGATTCAAACATAGAAACTGTGATTGTTGAACAACAAACTCACAATTTGTTGCGACAACAACGATACAGTAAGGTTAAACATTCATCTTTGATCATTAGCAGTCAAACTGATAACTGACACACATGTCTCTTGTGCAGATTACATGGCAAATCTTTCATGGAGCAAGCTCCATAATGTCAGCGTTTATTTAAACCGTGTTATGCCAGAAGCTGAGGGACTAAGAGACATTATCAAATTTATCTCTACAACAAGGGTAGCTTATGCTATCACAGTGAGACCCACTATTTATGAGAACCTCATAAGGTCTTTCTGGAATTCAGTAGAAGTGATTGAAGCAGATGGTGTTAGAACATTGACTAGAAGAATCATCAATGAAGACACTCTGAGCATCACTAAAGATTCAGTTAGAAGATGCTTACAATTTGGTGATGATGCCAATGCACCAATAGAGCTGGATGATGATGAAATAACATCATTCTTTGCTGAGATTGGTTATGAAGGAGGATATGAAGCAAAACAAATTGTTGAAGGATTAGTTTATCTACCTTGGAGATTCCTAATTCACATGTTTCAGCACTGCCTATCCAAGAGAATGACAGGATGGAATGATATTCCAGTCACAACATCATCAGCAATTTGTGCTCTCTGCTCGAACAGGCCATTCAACATGTCTGCATATGTCTTCAATGGAATGATTTCAAACATTCAAGAGGGGAGAAGATACAAGTTCTTGATGTATCCCATATTTATCCAATGCCTAATAAATGAAGCCTTTCCAAATATTGCAAATGAGGGACCAGTACTTGATATTCATCACTATGATGCAAGATCATACAAGTACATAAAGAAGAGAGACCCTAGAAACTTTTACAGTAGGGCTCACTCTCCTCTTCTTCCATGGATGTTGCAGCAGATAAATCAAGAAGTACAAGCACAAGAACAACCTGCTTCACAACCTTCACCACAACCAACACCAAAACCAACACCACAACCAACACCACAACTAACACCACAACCAACACCACAACCAACACCACAACCTTCACCACAACCAACACCATCTCATCAATCACCAATACTACAATCTCATCACTCACCAATATCACCATACCAACCTTTGCCAACCCATGATTACCCTACTGAAGGTAGAGACTCAACTAGTACTTCAAAAGCATCCAAATCATCTTCAGATGTGGAAGATAACCATGCTCAAATGTCTGTCAAGAAAGCAACTTCTAAGACTGCTCCCTCAGAGAGCTTTGCTGAATCCAGTGTGCACAGGCCTGATGAAAAAAATGAACTGATCTTTGAGCTCCTAAAAAGGTGGAAAGGATGGAAAGGATTTTAAATAGGAGAGCTAGAATCATTGATGACAGGATTCTAGAGCTTGATGAAAAGGAGAATGAACTAAAAGAACTGAAAGAAAAGTATGATGCTGAAAGAAAAGAGAAAGAAAA
>BJCM01273007.1:0-12477 GCA_018326385.1 Flaveria bidentis | reverse complement strand
AGATGCACTTCTTCCCTTGTCCTATGACTATGTTGAGTTTGAGTACTTAAAACAACTTGAACTTGAGATAGTCAAGGACAAAAAGACAACTAAGAAGAAGCTAAGGGAAGAAGCTGCAAAATCAAGAGCTATCATTCAAAAGAGCATGAAGAAGTCTGCTGACAGGCAGAGGATGATGAGCTTCTTGAAGCTATATGGATTCTTAAGAAGGAGACTTGGCCCCATGTCTCTGTCCACTATGGATGAGCATATTAGGGTGATCAAGCAGAAGATCAAAAGTGGAGAGCTTATTGACTTACACTACATTCCAAGTCAGACTCCACCTGAAATGGAGGTTAAGTTTGAACAACCAGAGATAACATAACTTGGACCTCCTGCTGAAACTCAGCAAGCTTCATCTTATGATCCACAGCAGGGTCAACCTCCCTCTCCTTCTGAGCCTGAGAGAGAGGAAGTCCCAACTGAGAAAGATAATAAAGATCATCTGGTACTGCAGGCTAGTCTTCTTAGTTATAACCTGCAAAGAGAAAGAAAAGGATGGCTTCTAAACCAAAGCCAAAGAAGAAGAAGATTGCACCCTCTTCTAAACCCCAGGATGAGTCAAAACATCCTGAGGATATGCAGCTAGAGGATGCTACATCAACTCCTATTAAAACAGCTCCTCTAGCATCAGGAAGACCCATCTTGTCTTGGACATACACCACAAATCCAGAAAGATGGCATGTCATTAGAGATCAAGGCACTGAAGACATTTACACATGGAAAGATATGTTTTAGTTGCCTCTGCATGACCTTTTTGATATGAGAAGACATTTTGACAGTCTAATGGATCCTGATCACCTTATGAAGAAAGGAATGGGGATCATCCTAATGAGGATTGTTGATATTTGAAGTCTACTAAGTGTTTTGGTAGCATCAGCCTAAGGGGAGTTTGTAGAGATTAATGAAGAGGTGGATGCAACCTAAAGATCCAAAGTCTCTCCTGCATGCTGCACAAGTACTATGAAGAAGAATGCTTAGGAAGTTTCACACATGCAACAGAAATATTCTAAGTGTGAAATCTTTCGAAGCCAAGATCAATATCTTCCAAAGCCAAATATGAAGTCTTCCGAAGCCTTAGAGACAAAGTCTTCCAAAGCTTCAACTCATGAAGACAGATTTCTTCTTAAGACTTTTGACACATGCTTTATCTTATGTACTTTTCCATAAAGCTGGACACCTTTCTGTTGCATCTCTGTAAGGTCACCAACTTACATGAGTTGGTGAAAAGGTCCATGCTTTTGGCAACTATACATTGAGGCATTGAGTATGTAAACTTTCTACTTCATGTACTTTATCCTTTTTGTAATAGATAAGGATGTGAACTATGGCATGTCATAGTCACTAGTCAAAAGGCAATCTGCCTTTTTGACTCTACAATTGATTTTGTTTGTATCTAGTCAATTGTATCCAGCTGGCTTTCAAAGTATAGCCGGCTGTAGGATGTAGTATAAGTATCTTATGTTCTTGTATCTTTCCATTATGCTTTGTAACACTTGTAATAGAACATAAAGAAAGCAATATACTACATTCTTGAAAACTATATACTTGTGTTCTGTCTCTTACATTACTTGTGTTCTTAGTATCTCATTGTGGTTAATCCAGTTTACTGTTTGATTAAGTTTGGTTAATCTCCTCTTTGTGTTGTGTTGTAATCAACCACCTTCACCGGTCCTGCAAACAGTGAACTGGATTAACCACAAGTAAGATACTAAGAACACAAGTAAGATACTAAGAACACAAGTAATGTAAGAGACAGAACACAAGAGCGCAAGTATATGGTTTTCAAGAATGCAGTATATTGCTTTCTCTATGTTCTATTACAAGTGTTACAAAGCATAAAGGAAAGATACAAGAACATGAGATACTTAAACTACATCCTATAGCCGGCTATACTATGAAAGCCATCCGGATACAAATGACTAGACACAAACAAAATCAATTGTAGAGTCAAAAGGCAGATTGCCTTTTGACTAATGACTATGACATGCCATAGCTCACATCCTTATCTATTACAAGAAGGATAAAGTACATGAAGTAGAAAATTGTAGACTCAAGACCTCAATGTACAGTTACCAAAAGCATGGACCTTTTCACCAACTCATGTAAGTTGGTGACTTTACAGAGTTGCAGCGAAAAGGGGTCCAGCATTATGGAAAAGTACATCAGATAAAGCATGTGTTAAAAGTCTTCGGAAGAAATCTGTCTTCATGAGTTGAAGCTTCGGAAGACTTTGTCTCTGAGGCTTCGGAAGACTTCATCTTTGGCTTCGGAAGATATTGGTCTTGGCTTCAGAAGTTTTTACACTTAGAGTATTTTCTGTTGCATGTGTAAAACATCCTAAGCATTCTTCTTCAATGCACTTGTGCAGCATGCAAGATAGACTTTTGATGTTTGGGTTGCATCAGTCTCTTCATACATTCTTTACAAATTAGTTCCCCGATGGCACCCATTTCAAATCTATTCTTTATCAGCTTCTCAAAGTCTTTGCAGAGCTTTGGATTAGTTGACCCAAAGATAATGTCATCTACATAAATTTGAACCAGCATCAAATCATTCCTTGTTTCTTTGATGAAGAGTGTTCCATATATAAAAACCTCTCATGTAGCCATGCTGATAGAGATATTGAGATAGTGTCTCATACCGCTTCCTTGGAGCTTGGTGCAGCCATAAAGAGCTTTACCAAGCTTGTAGGCATAATCAGGATGATTTACGTAAGTCAGGTGGTTGTTTGACATACACCTCCTTATTTATCACCCCATATAGAAAAAACACACTTTGACATCAAGTTGGGAGTCCTTGAAATCCTTAGGTTCCATAAAAGCAAGGAATATCCTAACAGCTTCAAGTCTTGTCTCAGGAGCAAAAGCATCTGTGTAGTCTATCTCCTCTTTTGTGTTTACCCTTGAATAATGTGACCTTAGTGTTTTCTTAGGAGCAAAATCCTATGGTTTTACTTCACAATTTTTCTTTAGCATGACCTTAGTGTTGGAACTAACTTTTCATATATGAATTTACTTCACAATTTAATTACTAGTTTTTTTATTAATAATTATTTTTCTTAAATAAAAACCATAAACAATCCAAACTTAAATTTTTTTAACACAACCTTCAAGCGTCCGCATAGAATTTCTTTTGTAGTTCTTGACATGTTCATGTCAGCATGCTATAAATTTCCACACTGATAACAAACTGGTTTAGGGTTTGCAGATCCCTTACAGTCTTAGGATATGTGTCCTTTTGTTTTACAGTTGTAACAAATCAAAATCATGAATTTACCATTATGGTACCTCTAGCAAGTATTGCACCATGGTTGTTCTTCTGTCTATGGTTTCTTATTTTGAACAATTCCTAGTAAGTTCTTACTGTGTTTCTAGCTACCTTTTTGTTCTAGTTTTCTCCAAAGTTCATTCTTGTGTTCTTGTTGTTCCATTTCCTCTTATCTCCAAATTTGTTAGCGATCTGTTCCTAATCATTTTGTTTATCAAACGTCCTACTAATGTCACTGCATCTTGAAAAGCTTTTGGCATCACAGATTGTACCATTCCTTTTATTTGTGGTACTAAACCCCAGATGTATCTTCCTATACTTGTTGTTTCTGGAGTCACTAAATGTGGTACTAACCTAGAGAGTTTATTGTATCTATCTGTATACTCCCGATGTGTTGCATCTTTCATTTTCAATGTCAAAAATTTTGTTTCTATTTTCTCTATTTCATTATAGGGCTAATATTTCTCAATTACTAAACTCCTGAATTCTTCCCAGCTTAACCTGTTCATAATGTGCATTCCTTTAGTTTGCATCTCCATTTTCCACCAAGATTGTGCTTCTCCCTTAAGCGAGTGTGAAGCAAACATGGTTTTGTAGTTATCAGCATAGTTACTAATATCCAACATTGATTCCATCTCATTTAACTAGCATAAGGCTTGTACTGCTCCTCCTTTCTTGTCAAACTCTCGGGGGTCTGCATGACATGAAAGTCATATAGGAACATCCTTTCCTAATTCTATTTACAACATTTTCATGTTGGCATTTTCTGGTTCTTTGTTTCCATGCGGTGCAACTCCAAAGTTAAGGTTCTATTGTAGTTGAGCTATTAACGTAGGCATTGCAACTTCCAATTATTAAGTCACTAACTGAGAAATCCTTTCATTCTCATTTGTGGTGGAATTTACTAAAGGAGTTTCTTCTCCGAGTCTAGTTCTTGGTTGTCCAACTTGTGCAGCTCTTCGTACAGGTTGAGTGTTCCTTTTTGGTGTCATGCTTCACTATATTTAATCATATTAATATTTATTAAGAAGAAAATAACATATATATGAATATAAGTTATCTAGAACATAACAATTAGCAGTCACAAAACAAATAGTATATTTTATTATATTCTTATTCTTATACGTTTAGGGTTATCACATTAGGCTTTAAGATTTACTATAACTCTAATTTTTACAAACCCAATCCCATATCCTTGTGAATATACTTTTCTTGTGTGCTTTTATTTCTTTGACATCCTTCCGAATTTTCTGAAATCCTTGTTGTATCTTCTTAATTTTCTTAAGAATTTGTTGGGTTCTTTCTATATGACAATCTTCTAACCTTTGTCTTTTGATTTCTTTCTCTATAGTTTCAGAGTCATATGGTTGGGCTGTTGGTGTTATGTCAGATGTTAGGAAAGTTTCTAGGTTGTGTTCTTCTAAGTTTTTAACTTCCTTAGTCAAAATACTTTTGCCATGTCGTACCCTTTTCCTAGGGATCTTGATCGTATAACCTCTGATGGTTATGAGTGCACGTCAAACATAAAAATTTGACTTTGTGTTAGTCTTGATTTCAGGTTGGGAAAATTCCATATTGTTCTGAGGTTCTGTTTTGGTGTTGTTTTCTTAAGGTTGTCGTGGTCTGAGCATTCTGAGGGATCAATTTCACTATTGTGATTATTTGAATTATAAGTACTCATGTCTGCAAAAGTTCTTATTAATTTTAACATTACTAAAACAATTAGTCAAATAAATTCATCAAACATTTCATACTTACATATATATATACAATAAAATAAATTTTGTACTTTATCTAACTATAACTTAGAATATAAGCATATACATGACATCATAAATATTTTATATTTATTTCTTTCTCATTAGGATTTGTCTACACACAAAGCATGTATGTGTAAGTTTTTAATCATGCTAAAAGTTATTATCATACGAGCTTATGGTTATAGTTTAGGCATTTCATAATACCCAATTCTCTATAACCAATAGCTTTGATGCCAACCTGTCATATCTCGAAAGAAGCATGAAATGCTTGGGTGTGACTTTTTAGCTCAGAACATATTGATTACAAAGTAAATGTAACAAATAATATAATAGATGATATATCATAACATTAATATAGATAATTATGAGTTCGGGTTACATCACAACTAAAGTTTTCAAAATCTAATAGTAGTGGAAGTGAGCATCCACTGTCAAACTAAGATCATACATGTTCACAGTTAACTTAACATAAGTTCTTCCCATCACCTCACCCCATCTATTGTACACATCAAACGAAACATAATGTTGTTGGTCATTTGGAATATCTGAAAAAGCATACTCAAAACAGTCAACATAACGTTGGTGAGAACATAGGTTTAACTACTAACCAAAATACATTGATGCAACATAAATAAGATTACAACCAAACCTACTTATAAGACAGGTGATTTATAACTGTCACAAATACAAATCACAAAATCAGATAATATAACATCACAAAACTCATCCTGTTGTTGAAGGAAATATTTTCCTAAGCAACGTTACCTATATTATCAGACGGTTCCTCATCCGAATTAATAGTTGAAGCATAAGGCATAATGATAAGTCTTATTTACAATAGCGTAAATTATAAAATAGTATGCTTTTCCCCTCAAAAACCATAAATAAAAAAGAGGTTATGTTACTCACTTTTATTCCATCAAAATCCTATAAAATATTTATATGTTAGAAATAAATCTTATTTTTTTAAAATTTTCAGTACTTATAAATAATAATTTTAAAACAATAGTTACAATTATTCATATATCACTAAATTTTGATAGCAGAAATATCCAAAAATCCAAAATAATATGTAAAAATTTCAACTAATAATTACTTATAGTTAATTTTCTAGAATTTTTATAAAATTCAAATAAATTAGTAGAATTATCTCGGATTGCAACATAATCAATTTAAAAGAATGACCAACATTGATAAAATCTTACAAATGAGAACCGAAGAAAGATACTCTCTTTCTTTTTCTTTTTTTTGTTAACTTCTTTCGGTTCACTTTATATTTCATTTGAATTGTTAGACCATGTTTTTGAAACCTGTATAACGACAATGTTTCATATTTAGGTTATTTACATTGGGTTAAAAAAAAAATTATTCAGTCTATAGTCTCGTTTGGTACCATAAATATGTAATCTGAAGCTTAACCGATTCGTTTTCTATTCTTATAAAAATTTATCCGTAACTCTGGTCCGGTTCGGATCAAACTTTATCCTTAACAGACCATGTAGATGTTGACTATTACCATGTTTTCTATATTTAATTTCCAATCAAGTAGAAATTGAGAATAAGATATGATTGTCTATATTTTTAATAAGAACTTAACTAACTCATGATTGAGACTCTACACAGTTCAACATGTTAGCAAATAATCTTCATTCCAACGGGCCTAAATTAAAATGTGATGTTATATTGCTATATAATACAATACTATACTATATGTCAACATGTTAGCAAATAAACTTCCTTCCAACTTTCGAGGTCAATGCAATTATTCTAATCTGGTCATAATTGTGTGTTTATGGTTTTGTGGAATTAAAATATCCTTATGATGTAAAAGTTCGGCGTATGTTTACGTTTCGGTTTATTCAACTATTTATTCTTATTATTAGCTGAATATAAACATTTAAAATTTATCGATTAGAAGATCTAGTCTCAACGTGCGATAACCCACTAGTATTTATATAAGAATCTTGGAAGGATAGCCATTTTTTAAGACACTTTAATATTTAATTTCTTTTGTAAACTTTCTTATAATAACAAAAATACTCTTTAAACAGTGTGTGCAAGTAGTCTAAGCATATTAAACTTTCGTTGATAAGTATAATCAATTTCATTAATAGTGTAGACTTTAATCAATTTCAGTATTGACAACAATGATTTATAAATTATTATATAAGTATTATTTATCAAATTTTGAATTTATACAATTTATTATTTATAAATTTTTATAACAATACCTTGTTTCAAATGTAAAAACATTTAACTAGATATCCCAAACATTATAAACTTCTTTTTGTGACTTATACATTATAGAAAATATATGGTAGTTTTTAAACGACAATATATTTTTATAACCACATGTCTTAACTTATTCATCAAATCATTTTTCTTTAAATCTATAATCTATGAAAACTAAAAATCATGTATATAAACTTTTAAAAACCGCAAGATCAAGGTCGATGCCGATTATTTAGAGGCCCGATGCGAGTTAGAAATGAGCCCCATATGAAATTTGGGTAAAATAGACTAATTTGAAGTATATAATATACTAAATTAAAGTATGTAATGGATTAATTACATAAGGGATGTTTTCTAAATATACACACATATATAATATATATAAATATTTTTTTAAAAAAAAATTTGGGGCCCTAGGGAGAATATGCCCTCAGCAGTCGCTCCTCCCTTACGCAAGCCCTACGCAAGATGAGTACTAATGTGCACATTGTTGAAATCAAACTCCACAAATTTCAACACATCTGCCTCAACGTGTGACTTCACACTTCACACACTAGTTCAAACTAGTATGTAAATGATAATGATAAGTAGTGAAAGAAAACGACAATATTAACTGCTCAAAGAAAAATCTAGTACGGTCTTATGTTTCATACACCACTTTTGTCCTATCGTAAACAGTAGTTTGGTAAATGGTATATGGTGGTTTGACTTTTGTAGACTAACAGATAAGCTACAAGGAAGGCTAAGAGAGTTGATTTGTTCATGTAAAACAGTCATTTAATTTTGGGTAAATGACCGTTTACCTTCATCAAACCTACTACTCCAATCTTCAACATTGCTTCAAAAATATAGTCATGCTGATAATCTCCTCTCCTCAAATCTATAGTTTTCATTCTTTCCTTCGTTAAAATGTACTGTATATTTCAATATTATTTATATTATATAGCAACTTGGTTGCTACATTGTAATTTTAGTATTTGTATAATTAGTGTTTTTTCATGTATGTTGTTAAGTTTTCAGGAAGACTTTGATAATCAAATCAGTAATTATAGAATTTTGATTGAAATACAAAATCTTCTTTGCTTTGTATTATTACCTTGATTTTAATTTTTTCATCAATCACAAATTGAGTTTCATGTTTGATATATGTTTCCTTTGATTTTACTTATTTAATTTAATTCTTGATACTTATAGTTTTACTTATATTAAATCGATGACGACATTGGTATTATTTGAACATGTTTCACTATTCATTTATATGGCTTTCGACAAGCCAAGAAGATAACAACCAAACTTATGCCACGTAACTCGGGAAAAAAGATTATTAAACACCAGCCTCATAGCGTGGGGAAGAAAAACTAGTTTCTAATACATTAAGAAATAGATATTTTATTATTGTAATTTAAAAAAACAAGTTTTTGAAAAAAAATTGTTAAAATTTCTAGAAATGAACTTTTTTAATACGGTTGTTTGAAAAAATGATTCCATTTTTAATCGACATCTCTTTTGTTTTAAAAAATTAGAATTCAACATGTGTTGTAAGGCTTAATGAAAGGCTAATGTACCCAAAACAAACCAAGTCTTTCCTACATGCATGCACTTAGTGCAAAGTAGAAGTTGTTTTGAAAGTTTTACATCCTGCATTAGAAATATTTTAAGCGTAAAATCTTCCGAAGCCAAGATCAATATCTTCTAAAACCAAAAGTGAAGTCTTCCAAAGCTTCAAAGGCAAAGTCTTCCGAAGACAATGGAGTGAAGATAGATTTCTTCCAAAGACTTTGTAGAACACGCTTTCTCTGATGTACTTTTCATAAAGTTAACCAATTTTTCGCTGCAACTCTAAAGACTCGCCAACTTATACAAGTTAGTGAATGATCCATGTTTTTTGTAACTGTACATTAAGATTTGAAGTGTGTAACTTTATACTTTATGTACTTTTATTATTTTTGTAATATATTAGGATGTGAGCTATGACATGTCATAGTCACTAGTCAAAAAGGCAAATCTGTCTTTTGACTCTGCATTGAGTTTGTTGTATAGATCAAATGTATCCTAGCTGGCTTTCTAAGAATGGCCGGTTGTAGGATGTAGTATAAAATATTTCAAGTCCTTGTAACTTATTTCTTATGCTTTATAACACTTTTAATAGAACTTGAAAAGCAATATACTACAATCTTGAAAACCAAATACCCTTTTTGTTGTTCTTAAGTTTCTATTTCTTATTTCCTTGTGTTCATAGTATGATAATTGAGTTTTGGTTCGCTATTTGATCTGTTAAGTATTCTAAACACTCTTCTAATTGTGAGACTAAGTGTATCATCCCTTCAACGTTCATGCAATTGATATCAGAGCATTCCAGGCTCTTGATTATAATATCTTACCATCTTAGATCCTTCAGTCTCATAAAACATTTAACAATTCAAATAGGGAGCTCTTATAAAGGCTAATATGGAAACCAGAACCATGACAAAGTCCCCACTAATCACTCCTAAAGACTTTGATACTTGGTGTCAAAGAATGAAAGGCTTTCTCAAGACTTCAAGATGTAGGAATTTGTTGTCTCTGGGCCTCACATACCAAGCACCTCTTTAGCTACTGCTAAAGGTGGTATGATTCCAGTGGAGATTGCTGACTATTTTGAAAAGATAGAAAGAGAATAGACATTGATCAGAAAGCCATGATTGCCCTCCAAACTACTCTTCCAAACTCCATATACAAGGGCTTCAAGAAGTGCAAAACTGCTAAGCAACTATGGGATGCACTAAAGCTCATGTATGAAGGGTCCACAGAAGCAAAAGAGAACAAGAAAGACCTCTTGAAGCAGCAGTTTGAGAACTTCACCTTCAAAGCAGGTGAAACCATGACTCAACAATACTTCAGGTATGTTAAGATTGTGGATACTCTAATGGATGTTGGAGTAACTCTTGAAAATAGAAACATTGTAAGAAAGTTCATGTCCTCTGTTCCTTGACAATAGACATATTATTGTGTTGTTATCAAGAAAACTGAGAACCTTAAGACTCCCACTCTTATAAAGTTGTATGGTATACTTAGTGGATACTAGATGGAGATGAACATGCAAAATCCATCTGGTAACTCCAACAATCAACTGAGTTCAGCCATTCATGTGATTGAAAAGGATTGCAGAGAACAACAACATCATCTTATCTTCTTCCCTGGCAACTCACAAAAAAGTCATTTCATCACCTTCCCAGAGACACCAAGGGAGATCTACACTCATGGAGGTTCATTCCAAGAGACAAGCTCTTCACAAGCTTTTGTGTCTGCTAATGAAAGTACTAGTAACTTTCTCTTCACCCTAAAAGTATTATCCACATGATCAAGAAAGAAACTTCTTAGATGTTGAAGAAAAATAAAGCTTCAAAAGGAAACTCTTTTCCTTTTGGAAGATTCAAATTAAAGAAGAAGACAAGTGAAAACTTTCCTTCAGAAGAATAATTGGTCTCAAAAGAAAGGAATACTTCCGAAGTATTGAAGCCTGCTGCAGTGATAGCAATATCTTCCGAAGGTCCAGTCTCAAAAATTTCCAAGGTTGTCAAAACTTCTGAAGCATTGAAGGTCAAGTCTAAGTTTCCAAAGATGGTGTGGAAGACAAAGAAAGACCATGTGACTAAAAGTTCTTCATCAATATCAGCAAATAATCCCCCAAATTTGACTATAGGATCAATTATTATTGCATTGTCTTCAACTTCTTTTGATAAGCCTAAGACCAACAAGGCTTGGGTTTCCAAATGTAACTAAACATCTCCTTTATACAGGAACAGCTCAAGACAAACAATAATGTATGGATCATTGATAGTGGTTTTTCCAGGCACATGATAGGCAATGGGTCACTACTTCTAAATTTTAAGAAAATTGATAGAGGCCTAGTTGCTTTTGGAGGGGATGTTGGAGGTTACATTACTAGAAGGGGCAGAGTCACAAATGGTAAACTCAGAATTAAGAAGGTAAAGTTTGTCAAGGAGCTTGGATACAATATCTCAATTTTATGATCGGGGACACAACATGCTTTTTAATGAGCATGAGTGCATTGTTCTCAAGCCAAGGGTGGTTATTCCTCAAGAGCATATCCTGCTCAGAGCCCCCAGGAGAGAGAACATGTACAAGATGGACTTACAAGAAGCATCTCCCTCAAGAGAAGTTTTGTGCTTTCTATTTAAAGCAAATAGTGATGAGTATTTCCTATGACATAAAAGAATGTGCCATGTAAACTTTAAAAACATGAATAAATTGATTTAGAATGATTTGGTAACTGGAATGCCAAAGAAAGAGTTTACAAGCGATGATCATTGTGTTGCATGCCTTAAAAGGAAGCAACACAAGGTATCTCATAAGCCAAAGGAAAGAAACTCTAGCACTAATCCCCTAAACTTATTACATATGAATCTCTTGAAATACCCTTTTCATCACAAAATGTATCAAGGATTTGGTTCTTGAATTCAGTTCTCTGATCATATCTTATGGTCTTGACCTTGTGATCACATTTACAAGGTTCAATTGGGTCTTCTTTCTTAGAACTAAGGATGAGACTCCTAAGATCCTAAAGAAATTCATATTAAAGATTGAGAATCAATGTGATCACAAGGTCAAGACCATAAGATATGATCAGAGAACTGAATTCAAGAACCAAATCCTTGATACATTTTGTGATGAAAAGGGTATTTCAAGACAATATAGTGCTCCCAGGACTCCTTATCAAAATAGTGTTGCTAAGAGGAGAACAAGACACTAATTGAAGCTACAAGAACTATGTTGTCTGACTCTAAATTGCCTATCCCCTTCAGGGTAGAAGCAGGATACACTGCTTTCTATGTGCAAAATAGAGTTGTTGATACATGTGTACCTTGATTCTGATCTTGATGTAATATGTCTTTATTGTCTTACACTTATGTAATAGTTGGGTACTTAATGAAATGAAAATGTTTGGTTGTGTTTATAATGTTTAATATTTCATTAATGAGTTGTTTAACGCTTATCGAATTGATTATATAGGTTGGTGGTTGATTGAACCAATATAAATAATGTAATGATAATTAATACATTCAAACTTAGTAATAAAAAGTTATCATGCGAATGGCCCATGCTAATGGACCATACGCATGAACATCTTCATGCGAATGACTCAGTCACACGACTGAACCAGGAGATTGGATCA
>BJCM01273006.1:0-12172 GCA_018326385.1 Flaveria bidentis | reverse complement strand
GAGTCTGAGTTTACTCAAATTTAGTTTGTTATGATCAAGTTATGATCGGTTGAAGTAAGATTATATTCTGCCAGAATTGTAGTAAGGCACTTATGTGCACTTTTAAAATCGTTAAAGCATGAAACGGGTTAGAACATTTTATTATGTCAATATATGGTATATTAGTCTTCATTTGAGTTATAAAAATATTCTAAGACTTTGGCATAGCCATCATTTAGAACAATAATCTTGTGGAATAACCGAATGGGCGGCATAGCCGTCCATATGCAAACGGTATTCTTTGTTTATGTTAGTATGTTGTTAGCTTGATTTAAGAATGTTAGTGATTGTTATAATATTAGTGATTATTAAAATGTTAATGATCAAATGATAATTATTAAAATAGAAAAAGATTTGATAGAAGAAAGAATAATAGTAAGAACATAAAGTCATAAAAACAATTAGATATTAGGATTATTAAAATGTATAATATAAAAACAATAAAAGATTACCTTAGTATTAAGAATTCTTGATATCTTTTGTAAAATAAAATTCTTTAAATTGATCATACCAATAGATGAAAGAAACATATGAGAGTGGGATTTTTAGAGAATGAGCAAATGAAAAGTGAGGTTTAAGCCTTGCTTTTATACTTGAGGTTAGGAGGAGGTTATGAATGGTGTTAATGGTGATTTATAAGTTTTTTAAAAGGGGGTTATGATTTTGAAATAAATATAATATTAAATAAAAAATAGATAAAAGAATAATTTATTTTCTTATAAAATCTTTATAACTTTTATAAGACTTGTAACTTTATAAGTTTATTAAAATTCATTTTATAACTTTATAAGTTTTAATAAGTCTTTTCCATTTAGTTATTTATTGTAAAATGATAAATAAAGATTTATATTTTTATGAAAAAGATTTATTTATAAAATAAATTATTATTCTTTGATTAAATGACGAAATGAATAAAACAATTTTTAATATTGCTTAAATTGCACATTTAACACGTTTGATTCAATAAAATAAATAATAAAAAATTTAAATATTAAAATTTCCATCGTATGAAAGTTTAAAGTGAGTTCGGGTTTGGTTTCATAATTTTGAAATTCAACGAATGTTACAACACAATCTCTACACGAGCATTTTGTTTTACCATCACTGTCAACAAAGTTCTTAACGTACTTCATAAAGTTCTTAAGACCTTCTAAGAAAATCGAAGACGTTCGACTTTTTATTTTAATCCAGCTCCTATCAATTATCATAACTGTTTTATACACGTACATAAACATAAACTTGAAATAAACATAAATACATTATACATTAAACATAATCCAACTCTTTCAACATTATCATTCTATCAAAACAAAACAATTCAACTAAACTTTATATCTTAACCTATAACATTATCATTCAATCAAACCAATGATACTTCATACTATATAAATCTAACAACCTACAATTATATTCTATCAAAATAATACCATTAAACCTTATATATTATCATTGTGATAACTTTGAATATTATCATTCTATCAAAACAAAAACAATTAAACAGTATACTTTATATCCTTTAATATTATATCTTAAAGTATAACATTATCATACAACAAAAACAATTCAATTAAACTTTATATCTTAACCTATAACATTATCATTCAATAAAAACAATTCAATTAAACTTTATATCTTAACCTATAACATTATCATTCAACAAAAACAATCCAAATAAACTTTATATCTTAACCTATAACATTATCATTCAACCAAAACAATCCAAATATACTTTATATATTAACCTATAACATTATCATTCAATCAAAACAATCCAAACTTACTTTATATCATATAAATCTAACAACCTACAACTATATTCTACAAAACTAATACAACTAATATATTATCTTATAAATCTAACATCGAACAACATAATCAAAAGTATAAACACGAAAAAGTTAAACTACTTTGAAAAAAATAAATACTAACCTTCAATTTAATGTTTTGAACACAAATCAAAACAATAATGGTGGGTGGAACCCTAACACATCTCGTGTGATGACAAACGGTGGCTTACATGTAGTGTTGGTGGCTGATTTGCGATGGTGGTGGCCGATTTGGTGGATGGTCAAGATGGTGGGTGACGGGGATGAAGGCTGTGGTGATGCGATTGGAGGTGGGTGGGTGAAAGAAGGCTTTAATTTTGTGATTTGGAGAGGTTGTGGTGGCTTGAAATGGTGTAGGAGGGCTTCAATTTTGCATTTTTGGGTGAAGGAGACAAAGATGTGAGGTATGGGTAAGGTAAAAGTAAAGCAGAATACGATTTGTGATTTACATTTATCTCGACCCTATCGTGACGACATGTCGTCGCGATAGGTTGATTTAATATTTTTTTTGGCAAATAATTAGGCAACGGTGCATGGGATATGAAAACCCTATGGCGACGACATGTCGTGGGCATAGGGTACATTATTATTTTCTTATTATATATATATATATATGATATTTATATTATTAGTATTATTATTATTAGAATTATTATAGTACTATTATTATTATATTATTATTATTGAATACAAATGATTATAATTTGATCATAACTAACATATGACGAATATAATAGTTGTCAGCTGAGAATGGCCGGTCGACACAACGTTCCGATTGTCGGTGGTGCCGCCGCCTGGTGGTGGCAGGTCACCCTACCCTATGATTGTTGCTCGCACAACCTGTGTTGTTGTCGATAGTTTCTTTATAAAGAGAGAGTATCGGTTGGGGTTGCTTTGCTGGTGGTGTTGCTGCTACGTGACGGTGGCGGGTCGCCCCGGCGTTCCCATCGTAGGTGGTGCCGCCGCCGCCTGACGGTGGCGGGTCACCCTGGCGTCCTGATCGTAGGTGGTGCCGCCGCCTGACGGTGGCAGCCGCCCCTACCTTCTGATCGTTGTTCTCACGGCGTGTGTCATCCTCGATTTCTTGGTCTGCCACGACGGAATGGCTCCGGCTGTGTTCTACGTTTTGTGAGCTCATAACCTATTTTATTTGTGCCTAACGCCATTGTGCTCCGACATTGGATTTGGGGTTTTTGGTTTTGGCGACAACAGTTGGGTCTTTGTCCTCACTCACCGATGCGTTTACGGGGTTATTGCACGCCTCATAGTTTGCCTCCATCTGCTGCTTACATCGTGGTCGTGTACCGCCGTGATTCAACCACTTGCTAGATGGTGGCGCTCCTCTATTTAGCGTTGCCTCTGGGAAGTCGGTTAGTCGGCGGATGAGCTTTTAGTAGTTGGTTACAACCATCGTCGTCTGTGAGTGTTTAGTTCTGGTTCAAAACCCTAAGTGGATGTTGGGGATCGATGACGACGGGGTTCGTTTCATCTGAGATCTATCGTCGATGATGATGGAGATAGCTTCATCTGAGACGAAATGGCACAATGATGGTCACGGTTATGTGTTACTTGGTGTTGGTATCTTCGGTTGATGATGATGGCACGACCATCTGAGACCACTCAATTTCTTGCTTTCATTATATGGTTGATATTGTATCGCAATTGCTTTTCACTTTCAACGTTTCTTTGCATTATTTTGTTATATAATTTTTTGGTTTTAGTCGTATAATTTAATGGGTATTTTGGATTACTTACTTTGTGGTAGAAAGCATGTACGTTGAACATGATGCTATCAAAATGATTTGGGATTCCCTTCTGGTGGGTTTGGTTTTGAAGTGGCCGGTTGTAGTGTCGAGCCGTGACTAGACTTTGCTTTAGAACCTACTGTTTTGTTTATGATGCAATGGCTATGGCCTATCTAAGTCGTGGTTTGCCGCGTCCACAACACGCGAAATACGCGTGGACAAATCTAACTAGTTTATATGATTTTATTTCACATTTACAAACTCCTAACATTAAATGAATAAATTAAAGTAGTTTTACTTGATACTATGACAAATATATAAAGAAATTATCAGTTATAAAACATAATTTAAAATTATGCTCTCCACAATTCAATTATAAATATAAACTTATAAATTTATTTTTTATTTAGCTATAACAAAATTACTATTATCATTATGTCTAATTAATTATTCAATTTGTTCCTAGTAGTCTCCAATGACTTGTCAAATTCGATTCATGAGGCAATTCCATAATGCATGCTTTTCGCGTATAACATAGTGTTAATCCCGAGAAATAAACAACTTTATAGAGCAAAAGCCTATGCTAAAATCAAATACATTTAAATAACTATAGAGACCAGATTGTACGTACCTCAAACAACCAAGTATATATGATTACTATCTAATCCGTTTTTTGAAACATCAAATTTTAACTTGTCACATATTATACCAATTCAAGGTAGGGTAATCTAGGTGTAAGTTCTTTCTCAAGCGGCCGAGGTATCTATCCAAATGTAAATATTAATGTAGATTTAACAGTTGGATCAGAGGCGATGAAAGTTAAAGAAAAAAACATAAAAAAACGTCGGGGCAATTCATATATTATAAAATGAGTTGTGGCCCTACATTAACATTTGTCACAAAAACTAGGATTCTTTCCTAATGTGTTTCTTTTGGTTTGTATTGATTCACAAAAGTAGCGGGTCTAGTTTGACCAGATGAAGGTCTGGTTCACCGTTCATATTCAGGTTCAGGCACCCAATCTTTTGGACACCTTTAATTTTGCCTTTAGATTAATTGAATATTAGACTACACACAAAAATACTACTTTTTGAGTCCTCATGTGTAGTGATGGATACATATCCTCAAACAACTCATGTGCAATAGCAACCTCAACCACCTGCATGTGTCGGTGGATCTTTCACCTGTTACATTGCACTCCACAAAACCCTAGTTTTCATGTTTTCTTGTTTTTCTTTTTAAAAAATTGTTTTGTTATAATGAAGGTTGTTGTCACTTGTTGACACAACTGCCAACTGGTCTTCAAATTTATATGGAATAAACGTTACACCTTTGGATTTTTAGTGGACATCATGCATGCTCTCCACCCTACACCTACCGTAATTTACAAATCTGTATTATGTAGGATTTAAATCTACGATCTTTGATTGAAGAGTACTATCGTTTACAACTAGGATGTACGATTATATTTGTTAGATATTTTAGTGTAAATGGATTTACTAATGAATAATATGATCCTAATTTTTAGCAAACAAGTTAAGAGGTGTGGAGTGCACGCTTGTTTAAGTTTATTAATATTTTCGATATTGAAAACCTCCTTTCTTAGCGACGAAACCCCTAAGTAATGGGGTTTCAAGGGGGCAACACTCCCCTGGCCGAGGTCTGGGGCTATCGCCCCTAGTAGCGCGGTCCAAGGGCGGTAACCCCTGGCGGGGTCCAAGGGGTAAAGCCTCCTGGCTGGATCATCATGTGAAATTCGAGTGAAAAAATACACATTTTTTAGTTTCTATTGAAATTCAAAATATAACTGCCAAACAACAGTTTTTTCGGGCACTCCCTGAAATTGAATTGGATCATTATTTTTTTGTCACGCTGTCAAATTCTTCTTCTTCTGGTTCACGAAAATCACACAACAAAACATACTAGTTATTGATATCGTCTGAGTTATATTTGATTGATTTATTCGGCTAAAGCACCAAATAACTTTGATCTGAAAGTGATACTTACGACTCTCATGTTATCTAAGTTTGATTTTAAGTATTTTACGATGATAAAAGGTTGATGATCTACTATAATAAAAGAAATCAAGAGAGTATAATAACTCTTAAATATGGATGTAGCATGTGAAAGTACTCGTTGATATTAAATCAACTTACTTTTCTAAATAAGGGGAAAATAATGGTTTTGGTGTATCAGTGCTATACACTATTTCTTAACCAAATGATTTTCTCTGTTCAAAACTAACTCCCCTTTTTGTTCATACCGTCAACCATATTATCCTCTTAACTTTATGATGCTCTTTATATGTTTAGGCATATACATTTTGGCTCAAAATGTCAATAACTAATTACCAAGAAGAGAAGCCGAGGGTGAATAAATCTAAAAGCATACCCTATTAAAATTCTCATCAAGATTTATGAACATCATAGCAAACATTAATTGCTGTTAAAAAACAATTTTTGCGCCCTAACTTAATTAGCAACTAGGTTAATTGAATGTTTGATAAATGAATAAAATCACTAAACAATTTTTTTTCTTGTCCATATTTTTGTAAGTGTATGTACTTTATATTTTGAAAATGGCATCAAAAGTAGACATACAAACCCCATGACTATTTATCTATCTTATATATATCATATTTTAATACGCATATATATAACCGTATATTGTGGCAGTTTTCCCTTAGTATGCGATTGAGGGTAATATGTTAAACAATAAAATATTAAACAGTAGATACAACAACCAATAAAAACCTTAAACATGGTTAGCTATATGAACGAACACTTTCTTACTAGTACAACAAATATTAAATAATAGATACAACGGACGATAAAAATATAACACATGGTATGTGATATGGACACTACTGATTTGTTACAAGTACAACAATCAATACAAGTACACTTACATACCATTACATTATTAAACTTTATTTTAAAGTAGCAAATGATCAACATGTTACTAAAATAGACAAATAATGAACATTTAAGGTTTAGAAGTCATAACCTATCGTGGCTGCAAACTATGAATGGTTGTCATGTCAAACAAGTGATAAACACGCATACATGAACCAAAGAACATAACTATTCAACATCGTAGGCATGGAATGCAAACTATATGGCAAGGCTCAAAATTATAGGCATTGTGGTTGCAGTTGACAAGACTGTCATGCAAGACAATGAACATAAACAAACTTTTTCATCATCATCACTCTAACAATCTTTAACTAAGTTCTATAGTTAATAATACGAAATCAATTATATCTCAGCTAAGGCTACACTGACCATCATCAAACAAACGGTTAATTAACTCTATATGATTTTATAACAATGGGTAATAGACTATCATTGTTGTGCATTGATCCAACTTCACGATGATAGCGTGTAAATTATCTCTATGTTGATAGCGTGTAAATTATCCTCATTGTAGACATACTAATAGTAATGTTTTTTGGCTAAGGAAATGCCTTTTTCACGATGATAGCGTGTAAATTATCCTCATTGTTGTGCATTGATCCAACTTCGTCACCATCATCATCAAAACATAGAGATAATTAGGTTTATATATCATCGGATCTCAAGGGCAACAACCATTGTACGTTCAATCAACAGAAACGAGAAACCAAAGAAAGTTAAGAGTATAAACTTCTCGATCAGCAACATGTTATTCATTCAACAATGTCATTGATGAACTGAGGGTCATCGTCATCGACCCAACATCATAGCCGACAACGATGTGATCAAAGATAAAGCTAATAAGGGTTTATATTCGTGTACATACAATAAAATTCAATAACCATCAAGAACATCCACGAATAAAAATTAGGTCTTCACGAAAGTCAAGTAAACGAATCAAAAATGTCTCATATAAACGAAACTCACCATCATTGTCCCAACAACATCAGTATAATCACCTAAACATACGAACAATACAAGTGCCAAAAGTTGCTAGATAAAACTACATACATGATGACATAGAATCAATAACAATCGACCCAATAATAGTCAACCAAACAACAGAAAGTAAAAAACAATCCAGAAAAAGTCAACGTAGACCCTGAACCATTCAGATGACTATCACCGAACCAACATACTAACAAAACAAACAGTAAAAGTAAAGTAGATCTAGAAAAACACGACCAAAGATAATCTCAAACCAACATGGAGTGGTGTGATCAATGAATCAATGACATATCATGAGCCATGTTGTAGTGGCGGCGATAAAAAACCTAAAAACTTTTGTGGCCAATTTAGAAATAAAGTAAACTTTACTATTCTTCATCACTAAAATCATAAAGATGTAATGATAAAAAAAAGCTCATCTTTCACACCCATATGTGTGCATACATATAACACCAACACCAAACATAATTTTAACTCTAAACTAACCAATACTACTTACTATATCTAGGGGCTTGCCCAAAGCCACCTTTTTTCAATAACTACATAAAACAAAACAAAAAATAAAAAAAGCCATTACAATTCTCTTTACTTGCTATATATGCTCCTATCTCAAAATATATTATGTAACATAACATATAACATGTTACAAATATTATAACGTGACTAACGAAGGTTGGTTTTGGTCATTAACAACGATAACATTATTACTGCATGGCCATGCAGACGGTAATAACGTATGATGGATCTCCGATGCCGCGAGTAGCCGATGCAAACGATGTAGCCTTTGTTCGAGCATCACCAACTCTAACACGAGCCTCTGGTTCTCTTGAACCACAATTTGCTCGTTGTGGTTCACGAACCGTAACCGGTTCAAAAGTTGGTGGTTAACCATCTTATAACGTGTTACTTGGTTCTTTACGTCCTCCAAATGCTTTTGTTTCCTCATTCGGGACCGTCTGGCCGACTCGCGGTTAGACATCTTCCGTTTGTTCTTGATTTCATCCATAGGGTTAAGTGTTAACCGATTCGTGTTGCGATTGTTGGAGAAGAAGAGGGGCTTTTGAGGCGGGGAGTTGACGAGAATGTCGTCGAGGAAGTCGGTGACGGAGAGGTGGTCGCCGGTGTCGGAAAAGGTTGAAGAAGACATGATCGGATAAGTGATGATATGGGATAAAGGTAGGAGGAAAGGGAAGAAACTATGGATAGTTTAAGGGTATTTAAGGGCAAATGTGAACTGTTGGTATGGTCTAAGGGGAATTTTGTGGTCGGGTCGGGTTTAGTTATATAATATACTGGGTGTGACTAAACGTACCTCTTATTCTACTTAATGTAAATATATGTAGAGAAAATTAAGTTTTTAATTGTTGGCGGCCATGTTTAGAAAAGATTCACAGTTTAAATCTTACAAGAATAAAAATAAATTTAACGTTCTAAAAAATATTTAAATTAGACATCTTTTGCATCACATAGAATTATTGGTGGAGCTTGAACTAGTTTATAGAGACGACAGGAGACAAAGTAAATTTTAAAGTGTGCAAATTTAATATATACATAAATTTTAGCTATTTGATTAAAAATTAACACTACTAACGAAAAATAAGAGAGTGAAGGCATGCCGGCCCGAATAAAACTCCACCAATGCATAGAATATACCTAAGAATATCGATAATATCTCTTGTTACTTCTTACATCACTTGTGTTTTTCTTTGTCATTTAACTTTCAATACTTTATGTATTATATTTATATATTTATATGTGTTGGTTCAATTATAGATTTAAAGATATGTATACGATCGTAAATTTAAACTATCAAGCCGAAAATTTATACTATTGACGAAAAAAAGAGATGGGGTGGGGCCCACGACCCCAAAGAAGCTTCACTTTTATATATAAGCAATTGATATGAAATTTATAAGCCAAATAACTAGACCGGTCTTCTAAGTTTTTTTGTTTTTCTCTTAACATAAACAAGCATAAAGATAATGAGAAAATGACCATATTGGCATCAATGACCCACAGTCATTAGTGATCGGATACCTCGTACATATTCTTTGATTAATAATCGTTATTTAAAACGTTATTAATCGTTATTAAAATACTAACCTCCTAATGATTAATAGTCTGTTAACATGTAATATTAAACCTGAATTGTTAATAGGTAATATTTTATATTGCATTTTAACCTTTTAGACTTAAAGTTATCTACCAGCTTTAATAAAAATGTATTTTGAGATGACACGTGTCAATATTACAATCATTCTCACTAAAATTTTCTCGCATCTTTCTTCTATTAAATAATTACCTTAATTACTAATATTATTCTTTAACATATTTTCAGATTTAATAAATTAAGAAAAAAATCTATTTATTAATGCAATTTTCTAAATAAATATTTTTTTATAAATAATAATTTTTCTAAAGCATAAAACTTTTTTAAAAATACGAAATATTTTAAAATTGGTATTTTAATAAGTCATTTTTTTAAAATAAAAAATATTCAAATTTGAGAGTTATAATATGAAAACTTTTTAATGATATTTTTTTAATATAATTTAAAAAAAAATTTAAAAGTTGATATTACTTTTTATTATATATTAGAATATTATTTTATAATTAATAATATTTTTATAGTAATATTTTATTTATTTAACACGTGTAATACACGGGTTTACTAAAACTAGTCTGTTAATATTAAGAGATTATAAATTGTTAAGAGCTATTCTCTTAATAATCATTAAAAACTACTGAAAAATCATATAAGAATCTCTCCTTTTTTTTCTTTTTGCAGTTGAACCAACACAAAACAACGGTAATGTACAATTGTTAATCTTTTTTACAGGATTTATGTTTTTCATCATAAATATAAATACTGGGATTTAATGTAATTATAAAACATAATGCAAAAAGGAGTGACACCGACAAACATTAATGGTGAAATTATGGAATTATAATTGATGCTTAGTCACTAAGAAAGAAGACAGGTGGGAGGGTGTTGTACACATGTCACCACCTAATAAGGAGGTGTCGCTTACGTCATGATCCATGGGGTTATTGAGGTCCGAGAATGTGGTATATGATGTCGGTTGCTTTTTTTAATTTTTAATTTCAACAACTATTCAACATTCCACAAAACTTAAACTTAATAAATAATGGATAGTTTAGGTTTCTATTTATATTTTCACATAAACTTTTTACAAAATACTAATTAAGTTTAGTTAACGGTTAGAATGAGACACCCCAAGACATGCAAGTATGCGGATATTTTAGACATAAAGCTCACTCTAAACATAAATGCTTTGATTTGAGCTTGTAGCAGGGGCGGAATTAGGGCCAAGGGTATGGGGTCAAGTGACCCCATTGATTTTTGAGCGGGTAGTGTAACGTATATTACCGAAATTTTGAGTGAACCCATAGTTTTATAGATAGTGAACCGTTTTGTACTATTAATTTCGATACTAGACTAATGATTGGTGTTGGTTCACTGGTTTCACGCGTGTTTTAATGTTTCCCGCAAGCTGCCGGTCGTGAGTTCGACCCTTGCAAGGGATATTTTTTACCCTTTTTTATAATTAGTAAAATTATCATTTTACCCTAAAAAACTTTACAAACCCTACACTAAAAAAACCTCACTGCCTCCGCAATCCTTTCAAACCAATCGGCCATTTTAGCCTCCCCGAACCCAATCGCCCATCACATCGACCTCTGGCAACGACCTCCAAGCTCTAGTGGCGACGTCTAGGCTAGCAGGTTCCAGTGACGACCTCCTCTACTCCGACTACCTTACTCGAAGACTCCTCCGTTCCGGCTACCCTACTCGGAGACTCGTCCATTGATTCAAGGTTATTTATCTTTCTTGTCTCTTAAATGGTTTAGGTTAATAATCTAATGTAGTTCAATGTTGATTCTTTTAAACTTGATGTACTTTTAGATTTTAAACTTGATGCTATTGTGTTAAATGGTCCTAAAATCCCTAATCTTAATTAACAACTTTATATATGTCACAAAAGTTCAAGAATCTTAATTTTTTTGTGGGTTTTGTTATATAGCCAAGAAAACCTTAAAGCTGCACAAAAATGATTGAAATTTGATAGGGCTTGGTTCTTTAGGTCAAGAAAACCTTGGTTTACTATCTAAAATGTAAAGAATTATATGTTATCTCTCTAGAAAAAGATACGATGTCTACATAGAAGAGATATTCAAGTGTTTGAAAATGAAGGTATTTTGCGATTTAGGAATGGGAGGTCACGAATTAAAGATTTTTTTTTTAATTTTTGCAAACCGAAGGTTCTTCATCAATTTGAGGTGGGCCATGATTTTTTAATTTGAAGGTTGGTCATGAGCTAATGTCATTTTTTTAGTTATTAGGAGGAGGATTGTTCTCATACTTGATTTCTTTGTTAGTTTATAACTCGATTTTATGATATTTGATTTGTAGATGTAGATTTGAAGGTTAAAATTCGTTGATGAGATGGTCACGATTCTATTATTTGAAGACTTGAAGGAAAAACTCTAGTCCTTGACTCACAATTCTTTGATTTTAAGGTACGTTTAGATATTCTAACTTACGATTGGTTTTGTTTTTTTTATTTTAAATGAATCATACATGTCACATGAGTTATTGTTTAAAATATTTATGCTCAATTGACCTAGAACTCTACAA
>BJCM01273004.1:0-13287 GCA_018326385.1 Flaveria bidentis | reverse complement strand
ATGAAATGAGAATATTTGTTTGTGATTTGTCTTGTTTAATATTTCATTAATGAGTTGTTTAACGCATATTGACTTGATTATATAGGTTTGTGGTTGATTGAATTAATATAAATAACATTATGATGTTTAATACATTCAAACTTAACAACATGAAGTTATCATGCGAATGGCCCATGCTAATGGACCATACGCATGAACAACTTCATGCGAATGACTCAGTCGCACGACTGAACCGGGAGACTGGATCAGTCGTATGTTTGTCACATAAGATTGGCTCAGTCGCACGACTGAACTCTCAGTCGGGCAAATGGACCAACCGTATAACTCAATCGCACGACTGAACCATGTTAATGGTTCAGTCGCCCGAATGAGCAACCCTAACCTATAAATACCACCTAATTCGTGGAAAAAGAAAGGCATTGATTCCACTTCGACTCCAGACGTACCCTAGCTGTCCAGAAGCCTCTAAGTTCGTACTCCAAGTTCATAGAACGTTGTAGATCAATTCCTAATTGATTCTTGACGTTAGATTCAATACATTATTGTGTCTACGTGCGTTCTCACTGATTGGATCGCCAATCAAATAGGATTCCACACTATTTGGTTTGGTTTAACATGTTAATCGGTTGGTGTTTCATTCAAATACCAGATCCTAACAGGAAACCTTTTTGCAGAAAGAACAAGAAGAAGCAACAAGGTTGGCCTTAGAAGAATAAAGGTTAAAAAAGAAAGAAAAAGTTGACTAGCAGCTTAGGAGTGAAAGGATAGCTTTCCTAAGCTCTAGGGGATTCTCTCTTTAAGAACTAACTTCTCACAACAATGATACGATCTTGTGGCTTTTCAAGAAAGAACATGATCAAATGGAGAAAGAAAGAAAGAAGGTTGCCAAGGAAAAGCTAAGAGAAAAGAAGAAGAAAGAGGAAGAAGCTTAACTTGCCCCATCAAAACCAAGCCAACCTCTGAGCCATACACTCCTAAACCCACGCCATCATCCTTACCCTCTCAAACACCTATTCCATAAAAACAACCACCTCCACTACTTATCCTTAAAACCAAAACACTCTCCAGAACCCAATCTTCACCTACCGAACAACCACCCAAGTCATCCTCTCAACCATCAAAACCTCTTTCCTTAGATGAATTCAAGGAGATCAAGAAGAAGCTCATGATCTGTATTACTCTTAGCGATATCTCTTGTTAGGAGGGGTCTATCAAACTAACCTTCATTGATGCCTCCTCATGTTCCCTTACAAGAGAATAATTCCTTGATCTGCCTAGAGGAACACTGGACCAGGCTGTGAAAATCTTGGCAACCAACTCCGACTCCCTTGGGGAAGAAGAAAAGACGCTGAGAAGAAGACTAGTGACTGTACTGGAAACTCGAAAGGGAGACAAGTTACCATCTCAACAACTCACTCCTAGTAAGAAAATAGTCTAGTGGAGGTTCGATGACTCTTCTCACAATTTTTTTTATGCAAAGAGAGAATGGTGAAATCAACAGGCTCAATGCCTTTTCTCTACTACACTTAAGTATATTTGACATTGCTGCTTTAGCATAGAAACAATTCTCCAATCCCTTCAACTCTAAGGTAGCTGCTCATATCAAAAATCATCTGAGCAGTCTTCATCTAGCCGAACTAACTGCAAGGGCTAAAATTGTAGAAGAGTTGAAGCTGAGAGAGAATGATGAAAAGGAAGGGCCAGCAACTAAAGGCAAAGCTTTTGTTCAAATGGTTGATGGCCCAAATCGGAATCCATAGTTAGAGGGCCACAACAAAGGATACATATCATTTAAAGTGACAAACTAGATCTCCTATCTACAAATGATTTGTACAAACTTCTCAGTACCATATCAGGAAAGAACAAGGAGACTAATAAGTATCTCTTATCCTTGGTGTTGAATGTTTTGAGAAGCGGAAACAAGTGAGGTTTTGGTAGCATCAGCCTAGGGGGAGTTAATTGGATCAAGTAAGGTTGGTGCAACCAAAACAAACACTTAGAAGATTTTTTGGTGCTACTGATGAAAAACTTCCAAAGGCAAAAGAAGAACTTCCAATGGTAAATGCTAAACTTCTGAAGGTCAAGTCTAATAGAGCTTCCAAAGAGTAAATCTAACTTCCAAAGACAAAATATTCCCTCTTTTGAAGATCATCACTTAGAAGAATTCAAGACAATGACTTCCGAAGCATGAAGTCCCACAGATCATCAAACCTCCGAAGAAGTAGACTCTTCCGAAGTATAAGTGGCTTCGGAAGAACTTGTTCTTCCGAAGCCAGTTAACCTTCTGAAGAACCTACTATGAAATAGTGGATATAAGTATGGTACTTCTGATAGAATCGCTGCAACCTCTGAGATACTGCATGGTTCTTTTCTATGCCCGTGTAGTTGACCATACTTTATTCCACTATTCATTCCTTATCAATAAGTACAGTTACCAACTTTAGTTGATGACAAAAAGGTAAGTCATGGACATGTCATTACTATTAAATCTTAGATAATATTTTATCTAAGATACCTTACCTTTAGCAATATAGTATTTGCTTTAGTCATAGGCTCCCAGCTGTTATCAAAGTATAACCGGTTATAGATAATAGTATATATAGTTTCTCATTGTAACTCTATAAACATGCTTGTAAGAGTCTTGTAATACTTTGAGTTGAGAAGTAATAAATACAAGTATCTTGAAAATTATCCTTTTGTTTTCTATTTTATTTAATATATTATTATCAACTCTTAAGAGATTCTGCATTATCAAACTGAGTGTTTTTTAGTGAGTTCGAGAGATAATATCCGTGTTGAGTGACAAAAATCGATCCTGCATGTGGTATCAGAGTTATTTAGGCTCTTGATTGTGAGATCTTACCATCCAAATCAACCTTTTCTTCACTCATACTTTCACCTCACTCAAAATGGCCCTCAATCAAAATCATCTGAAGGTGAAATGGGAACATTGTATAAAGCACCCATCATCACCCCTAAAAACTTCAGATCTTGGAGCAAATGTATTGAAGGATTCATTAGATATCAAGACAGCATGATGTGGAAATCTATCACCAATAGTCCTTACAAGCCAAAGGTTGCAACACCGACTGGAAATGGTGCTATAATAGAAAAGGATGTTAAAGACTATTCTGATAAAGAGCATAACTAGAGATCGACACAAAAGTAATAATTGTTTTTATACCTGCCATACCCAACTCCATCATGGTGGATTTTGAGCATTGTCACTCAACCAAAGAACTCTTTGATGCTTTGTCTCAGATGTATGCCAGCTCCAGTGATTCCTAGAAAGATTCCCTGAAGCAACAATTTAAAAAAATTACCTACATTGTCGGAGAGACCATCAACCAGCAATACTTCAGGTATATGGATCTTTTTTCGTCACTTCAATCTGTGGGAGTGACTTTGAGATAAGAGATTTCTCAAGAACTTTCATGAGTGCACTTTCAAATGAGTGGATTTTCTATTGCGTCTCTATCAAGATGACAGAGAACTTAAACTCTCTCACAATGAATGAACTATATGGCATTCTTAATGTATACCATGTAGAGATGGAAAACAAGAGAGGCCACCAGATGAGCAGACCCTCAAGCCTTGTTGCTAGCAACGCTTTAATGGTTCCTGAAGGCTCAAGACCCTCTAACCTTAGTTGTATCTGACTTACTCCCAACAACCATTTTGTTCTTCTAGGCCATACATTACCTTTCTAGAGACTCCAAGGTCTTGACGGCCTTAGTCAAGTCCTTTCCACGATAGTTGTGCCTTTGTCTCAGGAAATAGGCATTCTAGTGATTTTCAATTTTGCATTGATGATCTAGAATGTTTCAGCCGAAATGATGTCGAATGAATGGAAATTTTCCAACAAATGGCTCTATTAACTTATAGGGCAAAGAATTTCTTTAAAAGAACTGAAAGGCAATTTCCCTAAAACCTAACTAACAGCACATTTGGGTTTGACAAAACAAACGCTAAATATTACAACTTTAACCAACTTGGCTAGTTTTCCGGGGAATGCAAGGCTCCCAAATCCAATCCGGGAAACTCTCAAGCCTCCACACATCATACAACACCTAAAACTTCCAAGAAGTCAACTGAACAACACACAGTTGTTGTTGCTCAAGCCAGGAAGCATGCTATTTCTGAGCAAAATTTCCAGCTAGTATCAAAGTATAACCGGTTGTTGTCACATCCCGGCGGAAGCGTGAAATGCTTTAGATGTGACTAGGTTGTTCAGAATGCATTGATCAGAAAATAAACAAACAACCCGTAAAAACATTATACATTAACATATTTCATACATAATACTAGTCCGGGTTACATTAACATTAATACACAAAATTTAATATAACCCTATTACAAAAAAAAACATATTAATCTAACTGCTACATCTTAAGAGATGATGGAAGTGAGCATCCACCGAGATGCTAAGATCGTATAGATTAACAGTTATATTTACACAAACATTTCCCACTACTTCACCCCTGCCACTATACACATCAAATAAGAACATAATGTTGTTAGACATGATGATTACCTGAAAATGTATATTCAAAACAATCAACATAAAGTTGGTGAGATCATAGGTTTAATTTCTAAACAAAATACACATACTGATGCAACATAAATAAAACTACAACCAAACCTAGTTATAAACAGGCGATTCATAACTGTCATAATATAAATCACAAAATCAGATAATATAGTACCATAACACTCATCCTGTTGGTGCAGGAAATAATATCTAAATAGTGCTACCTATATTATCCAACATCCCACATCTGGATGTAAGGCACCGTTCCCGGGACGCTCACAGCTGGTCAATCATTGCACATAAAACATATAATTACATTTATGCTTCATAAAACATCACAGCGGAACATTAAAATAACTTTTCATTTCATTATAAATGCTTTTGCAAGTAAATACAATCATTCATTTCAAAACATCTTTCGTTCGCATTACAAAGCAAAAACATTAAACAGAAGAATGTCATCCAAAAGAGCCAAGTAGCCGCCCCGTGCCATCCTCAGCAACTTTACCTGCCAACTGAAAAATGCATAAAAAGTTAGTGTTGCTAAGTGAGTTCTAGTTTTATAATAAAACATACTTTACATTCATTAAAACGGTTCTTTACTTTTTGCATGCTATCACACATAATACGTACACATAGATTATATCATTATTATCTTCATCATTCGTTTGTTCATTCCATACATCCGTCATTAAGCCTTTACTTTCATTCGGACCAATGCCATGTGCTTCACCCCACCATCATGAATAAAGCCGGTACTGGGCCTGAGGTCTTTCATAGACCCCGAACATTGTGCACGAAGCTGACTCTAGTACCTAGGGTGAGCGGCAAGGGTCCCATACATATGGTCAATCACAAGGATTGGACCTCTGTGTGCATCCTCATGGGGTATTCAACCCGTACACAGTTGAGCTGACACCCCTCATTGGGTGTGAACTTCCATACATATGCTTGATCACACAGATCAAGCCCGAGTGTGCATCCTTCTGGGGTAGCTAACCCGCAAACGGTTGAGCTAACACCCTTCATTGGGTGTGAACCTCCATACATATGCTTGCAAGCCTTTCATACTTTCATTCATTAATAATGCATGCAATCATTCATTACGTTCCTCTTTTCATTATCTTCCACTTTACGTTACATAATACTTTTCATTTCATTCGTTAACATTCAACGTAAAGCCATGGGAAAATAATCATACATAACAAGGAACACAAACATAAACAGTCAACATCATCATACAGGGCATCATACATACATAACATACATCATACATACATCATTCATAAGCATCAATCATACATCATAACATGCCCATAATAACATCTTTGACCTCAAAAAGTCAACTTACATAGCCCCCGGGAACCTCCCAAGTCAAAGCCTACATTTAACTTTTTTTCCCAAAAAGTCAAAAAAATTTGTAAGTGTTCATCCGCATTTCCTTTTTTGTTCATCCGCATTTCTTTTAGTTCATCCGCAATTCTTTTTGTTCATCCGCATTTCTTTTACTCGTCCGCATTTCTTTTAATCATCTGCATATCCGCATTAACTTTGTTCATCTGCATTTGTCTAGTCGCATTAACTTACTTATCTGCATTTGTTCATCCGCATTGACTTTACTCATCCGCATTTATCAATGCTCATCCGCATTTGTTCTTCCATATTAACTTTGTTCATTCGCATTTGTTCAGTCGCATGAACTTACTCATCCGCATTTCTTTTACTCATCCGCATTTCCTCATCCACATTGACTTTCTCATCCGCATTTGTCAATGCTCATCCGCATTTTTCAACACTTAAGCAGTTTTTCTAAACTTAGGTGTATGAACCACTGTTTGGGCGCATGAACAGCCTAGGGCACACTTATCATCATATTCAGTCCCCAAACACCATATATCATGTTCTAAGCTTAAATCTTACATTCTAAGCCTTAGAAACACAACCATAACATCAACAAGCATGAACATAGACCAAAATTACACCATAACCGCATCATACACACATTCACACATATGGGTATGAAACCCTAGTTTTATAAAAAGTTCATACATGCAATTCCAGCCCCAAAATCTGTTAAAACATGTAAAAGAAGGGTTCTAGAACTCACCTTTGCATCTCTTGAGTATGGCTTCTTCCAAACTTGTTTTCAATTGATTTCAACCACCTAGATACCCACTAAAAACATACACCCGAACACAAACAACACACATGAGCATAAACCTGAGGACATAAATAGTTAAGAACACCATAAAACCATAATTCTTACCTTGAATTCTAACTCTTTCTTGTTCTTCTTTCTAAAACCGAGAGTTTCAGCCCTTTTCTTTCTCTCTGTAACAGATCCGAAGATTTGGGTGTTGTAAGAGGAAAGTGGGCTCAACTTGCCCCACTTTTTGAACCGAATGATACCTTTCCAAGGTGAGACTTTCAACATAACCCTGTCACCCACCTGGAACTCAATCGGTCTACGTCGTTTATCAGCATACAACTTCTGTCTATATTTGGCTGCCTTCATGAAGGCTTTGATCTTGTCAAGCTTCTCAGTCGTAGCCTCGATTACCTCGATGCTTCCTAACTCAGACCAATATCACCCCAACACAAGGGTGTTCGGCATCTTCTGCCGCATAGCATCTCATAAGGGGGCATACCAATGCTAGCATGATAAGTGTTGTTATATGAGAACTCAGTTAATGGTAAATGGTCATCCCAACTTCCTCCAAAATCGATGAAACATGCACGGAGCATATCCTCTAGCGTCTGAATGGTCCTTTCCGACTGACCATCTGTCTGAGGATGATAAGCCGTGCTAATATGCAACCTCGTCCCCATTGCATCATGGAATTTCTATCAAAATTTTGATGCACACCGGGTGTCACGATTAGACACAATAGACACCGGCACACCATGATGAGTTACGATCTCCTTGATGAAAAGATCTACCAACCTCTGGGATGAATATGTCTCGCAGATTGGTAGAAAGAGGGCACTCTTCGTCAAACGATCAACTATCACCCATATAGCATCGTACCCTCACGTGGTACGCGGTAGCTTCATAATGAAATCCATGGTGATATGTTCCCACTTCCACTCCGGTATATCCAAAGGTTGGATCTTTCCATATGGCTTCTAATGCTCCGCCTTCACCTGCAAACAAGTAAGGCACTTACTCATATACTCCACCACATCACGCTTCATACCTAGCCACCAATAGTCTTTCTTCATGTCTTGGTACATCTTTGTAGCATCAGGATGAATAGAGTATCGAGTCTTATGAGCTTCGTCCATGATCTTCATAGGCAGATCCCCAAAATGAGGAATCCACATTCGTCCAAATCAGGTTCTAACACCAAGTGTGTTTTCACCCAATTCTGCAACCAAACCTCTCATTCTTTCAGAGTTAAGATGATATTCCTTCAATGCCTCATCTTGAAACTCCTTAACTTGCTTCATCCATCGGAGGTCATGACCAACTGGTAAGCTTTCACCCGAATTGGCTCGGGTCTCTCTTTTCGGTTAAGGGCATCCGCCACCACATTGGCTTTGCCCGAATGGTAGTGGATCTCGCAATCATAATCTTTTATAAGCTCCAACCATCTCCTCTGCCTCATGTTCAAATCTTTCTGCTCAAAGAAGTACTTCAGGCTCTTGTGGTCGGTGAATATGGTGCACTTTGTACCGTATAGGTGGTGCCTCCAAATCTTTAACGCAAAGACCACAACTGCTTGCTCCAAGTCATGAGTAGGATAATTGACCTCATGAACCTTCAACTGTTGGGATGCATAGGCTATAACCTTTCCCCTCTACATTAACACACACCCCAAACCCAAGTAGGAAGCATCAAATAAACCACCAGATCTTCACTTCCATCGGGTAATGACAGAACATGAGCTTGAGTCAACCTCGCCTTTAATTCCTCGAACGCCTTCTCTTGAGCTTGACCCCATAGGAACTTTACATCTTTCTGGGTCAACTTGGTCAGTGGAGAAGGGATCTTAGAGAAATCTTGAATGAGTCTCCTGTAGTAGCCCGCCAAACCCAAGAAACTACGAATCTCAGATGGCGTCTTTGGAGACTTCCATTGCATCACTGCCTCCACCTTTGTCGGGTCCACCATAATCCCGTCAGGATTCACCACGTGACCAAAGAATTGAACCACGCGCCACCAGATTGCGTATTTGGAGAATTTAGCATATAACTTCTCCCTTCTCAACGTCTCTATCACCTCTCGAATGTGCCCAACATGCTCCTCTTTACTCTAGGAATAAATCAGGATATCATCGATAAACATAATCACTTATTTTTCTAACATCGGCCGACACACTCGATTCATCAAGTCCATAAAAGCAGCTGGCGCGTTGGTCAAACCAACGGACATAACGAGGAACTCGTAGTGACCATAACGCATGCCAAAAGCTGTTTTAGGAATATCCTGCTCTTTCACCTTTAGCTGGTGGTAGCCCGATCGAAGGTCTATCCTCGAAAACCAACTGGTACCTTGAAACAAATCAAACAAATCATCAATTCTTGGTAAGGGGTATCGGTTCTTTATCGTCAACTTATTTAGCTCACGGTAGTCAATACACATCACTACTATCTTTCTTCTTCACAAATAAGACCGGAGCACCCCAAGGAGAGACACTCAGCCTAATAAACCACTTATCAAGCAGCTCTTGTAGTTGCTCCATCAACTCTTTCATCTCAGTCGGAGCCAACCGATACGGTGCCTTCGCAACAGGTTGAGCACCTGGTATTAGATCAATCTGAAACTCGATCTCGCGATTTGGTGGCACTCCTGGTAAGTCTTCTGGGAATACGTTTGGAAAGTCACACACAACCGAGACATCGGATAGTTGTGGTGTTGGTGTATCCACGTCCTTTACATAAGCCAAGTAGGCGCTACATCCACGCCTCATACACTTTCATGCCACCACCATCAAAATCACTTTCAGAATCGTCGTGACTTGATCACCATAAACCGTCAACGAACTCCCATCAGGTGTTGTCAAACGAATCATCTTTTTGTGAGACACAATGTTCGCCTCATAGTCTACTAACCAATTCATCCCCAGAACTAAATCAAACCCGCCTAAGGTCATCACGAATGGTCTAACCGGAAATTTGTGACCTTTTAATTCCATATCACATCCTTCTATCATCTCAGAAATCCTGGTAGACTTACCTATGGCAGTTTCTACATCAAAGGGCGCATCTATATTCTTACTACTAATATGCAATTTAGCACAGAAAGCAGCAGAAATGAAACTTTTACTAGCACCAGAATCGAATAACATAGATGATAAAGTTTGGTTTACTAAAAACGTATCTAACACAATATCAGGGTCCGTCCTAGCCTCCTCCTGCGTCATCGTAAATGCTCTGGCGCTCAACCTCGGTCCTTCACCTCCAGTCTACTTCACCCTAGAACCCTCAGCCCTCAGCTTCTTACAGTCTCTACTCATGTGACCCTCCGCGACACAGTTGAAACATTTCCATGCCTTGCATTCCCTTGCCATATGACCAGGCTTCTCACATTTGAAGCACACGTTCGATCTCAACCTACATTCGCCGATGTGCTCCTTACCACACTTGCCACACATCTTCGACCCTACACTAGATTTGACCACACGTCGGTCATCCACCGTGCTTTCTTGTTACTCGTCGGGGTAACACCCTGACCAAACCTTTTCCCATTCCAATTCCGGTCGCCTCCACCCTTCTTGCTTACCTCAACCACCATCACTCTCGTTTGTTATACAACCTTCCTACCAAGTCAACTGCCGACCTAAACATGCTTGGCTGGGCAGTGATCATATGCCTACGGATATCCGCTGGCAAGCCCTGAATATACCTCTTGATCTTTCGTGACAGAGGCGTCACCTGATCCGGCACCAGCCATGCCATTTCGTTGAATTTGGTGGTATATTGTTGATGTGTCATGGTTCCCGCCTCTAGCTGCAGGAATTCCCTTTCCACCTTATTCCTTTCCCTGTGTGGACAGAACTCCTCAATAACCCACTTTTTCAGCTCAAACCACCTTATTCTCCTAATTACCCGACTACCCTCGGCTTGGACTATATTGTCCCACCAACACAGAACCGAGTCCACAAACGAGTGGGCAGCAAATTTCACCTTCTGGTCTTCTCGACACTCGCTGATATTCAGAACAACTTCTATTACTCTCACCCATTTGTGAGCAGCAGCAGCAGTGCCATTACCATCAAAGTTAGGGGGCTTGCACCTTTGAAATGCCCTATAGTTACAGCCTTGTGCCGCCTCCGGCGTAGGCTCTTCTTCTTCCTCTTCTTCTTCATCATCAGATAGAACCGTCTCAGTCTTGGGGTATCTCTTTTCGCTTGTAGGTCTACTTATTTCCTTCCTTTCCCCCTCCCATACAACATTAATCACTTCAGTCACTATAGACGGTAAGATCGTCTGCATGACTAGATGCACTTCTTCAACCACAGCCTCCTTTACCGAGGCCCTTAAGTTAGCACTCTCATTACCGCCCTCCGGATGAGGGGTCTCTAGTTCTTCATGAACCACCTTTTCGGCTCTAGGCCTTCCTCTCGTAGCCCGTGGTTCAGCACCATGACCTCCACCATGTAAAGCTTTCGGTGATCTACCACCGTCCATCCTCAACCCACACTAAAAGACTTAAACACCAAGACGGTCATTCAAGGGAACAACTCAGTTTATGTCAAGTATAATAAGTAGCTAATTTTAGTGGCTAGTTGTGATTAGCCACTTACTTTACTCTTCATATACCAAGCATTACCTATCCTGACTACATCAGTATCTAAATCTACAAGTAGCACATGAACCACATAACATGCGCACATAATACCAGTTAATCATTAAGAAAATACTTGATGACACGTAGCTACTCGAACTGGCATCCCTTCCCTTTCTGTCCCATTTTTAGTTTAAGTTTAGGTTTAATTTGAAATTTTACCCATTTCACTTAAAATTTTGCTCTGATACTAACTTGTAAGGCCCCGTTCCTATGACGCTCACAGTTGGTCAATCATTGAACATAAAACATATAATTACATTTATACTTCATAAAACATAGCAGCGAAACATTAAAATAACTTTTCATTTCATTATTAATGCTTTTGCAAGTTAATACAATCATTCATTTCAAAATATCCTTCGTTCGCATTACAAAACAAAAACATTAAACAAATGAATGCCATCCAAAAGAGCCAAGTAGCCGCCTCATGCCATCCTTAGCAACTTTACCTGCCAACTGGAAAATGCATAAAAAGTCAGGATTGCTGAGTGAGTTCTAGTTTTATAATATAACATACTTTACATTCATTAAAACCGTTCTTTACTTTTTACATGCGATCACACATCATACGTACACATAGATAGTATCATTATTATCTTCATCATTCGTTCGTTCATTTCGTACATTCGTCATTAAGCCTTTACTTTCATTCGGACCAATGCCATGTGCTTCATCCCACTGTCTTGCATAAAGCCGGTATTGGGACTGAGGTCTTTCATAGACCCTGAACATTATGCACGAAGTTGACTCTAGTACCTAGGGTGAGCGGCTAGGGTCCTATACATATGGTCAATCACAAGGATTGGACCCCTGTGTGCATCATCATGGGTTATTCAACCCGCACACAGTTGAGCTGACACCCCTCATTGGGTGTGAACCTCCATACATATGCTTGATCACACAGATCAAGCCCCAGTGTGCATCCTTCTGGGGTAGCTAACCGCAAACGGTTGAGCTAACACCCTTCATTGGGTGTGAACCTCCATACATATGCTTGCAAGCCTTTCATACTTTCATTCATTTATTAATGCATGCATTCACTCATTACGTTCCTTTTTTTATTATCTTCCACTTTACGTTACATAATACTATTTATTTCATTCATTAACATTCAACGTAAAGCCATGGGAAAATAATCATACATAACAAGGAACACAAACATAAATAGTCAACATCATCATATAGGGCATCATACATACATAACACACATCATACATACATCATTCATAAGCATCAATCATACATCATAACATGCCCATCATAACATCTTTGACCTCAAAAAGTCAACTTACATAGCCCCCGGGAACCTCCCAAGTCAAAGCCTACATTTAACTTTTTTTCCCAAAAAGTCAAAAAAATTTGTAAGTGTTCATCCGCATTTCCTTTTTTGTTCATCCGCATTTCTTTTTGTTCATCCGCATTGTGAACTCGGTCTTTGGATCGATAAACATCCGAGCATATTCTTGACGGAAGGATAAACAACATCAAACCAAGAGACAAACAATAATACGAACTATAATTGAATGGTTTCATTGATAAAACCTACCGATTACAAGCTCGTTACAACATAAGAATAAAGACTCTTGGCAAGGGGAAGATCGATTATGATCTCCCCTCTCATCCGGCGGCCATAGGCCCCGGGCAGACTCACTCTCGGAACCCTATTCCAAGAGCCTTTTAGAAATCCTTACTTTCTACACATTGAAACTGGTATATATAGGCATCGGCCCATATTAGATGCTGTTGGCCCATTCATGCGATTGAACCATGTGTATGGTTCAATCGTACGATTGAACCAATCGCACCCTCTCAGTCGCACGGCTGGACCATTAGCATGGCTCAGTCGTATGATTGAGTCTCATTCGCATATGCTCCTGCGAATGACTCAGTTTCAAGTGTTTACAACATAACAGGTGTAATACATTATGCCTAGACTATTCGACAAGCTACGGACACACTATAT
>BJCM01273003.1:0-18340 GCA_018326385.1 Flaveria bidentis | reverse complement strand
GCAAAAGATAATATATTCATTCACTCGCAAGCTTCGGCGGCGTACAAATTAGGTCAACACTCCTTTTATAGAGGAATGTGACGTCAGCAGATGTCACCTGATAGTGACATCTAACAGATTATTCAAACAGCTAAAACTAACTGAAAACTACTGAAGATGTCCACAACAGCTGAGGACATCTTACAATAAACGCCAAGTACTAGCTAATTCTATAACTACTGAAACTATGAACAATCGTCTCCCGTTCGTCCGCCCCGATGATTCCGCCGTCAGTCGGGGTGTGACAAAGCTCATCTTCACAAGTTCCACACCTGGGTGTTCTTATAGACAAGATTGTGTATGGAGGAGCTATCTCATTTGATCCTAGTCCCTGCTTCTTTTGATAGCACACCTTGTTGTGTAGGGATGAGGATATGATGTTCTTGAAGGTCTCTTCTTCAAGAACATACTTTTCTGCCCTTGCTTTGTTGATCATAATCTCAGCTTGGCACTTAGTCAGCTTAGTTACGAGATCCTTGATCTGAGTCCTAAAGTTTGTATGCTCATGTTTTAGAACTGAAATAGTTTTCTCTAAGTCCTCTATCTTCTGTTTATAATCATTTTCAGACTTTCTAAAATCAGCTTTTAAAATGTTTAAGGACTAAAGATCAGATCTTATTTCTAAGTTATAGGACCAGTATCTGTTAACTTTAGCAATGCATTCAGGGGTACAGAGATGTTCCAATACCTTGGCTTCATCATGATTTGCCACCCGTGCTTGGTTTGGAGAAGCATCTTCCACCTGAAAGCTCTAGTCAAAGCCTCCTTCTTCAACAGCAATTGCAGCTTGCTGCTTTGGCTTCTCATTCTGGGTAGCCTTGTCAGTGTAGTTTGGTTTGGATTTTGCTTGGCCACCACTTGTTCTTGGTGCCTTACACTCTCTAGCAAAATGGCCCATCAACTTACAGTTGTAACACTTGACTTTGCTTTTGTTTAGTCCAAACTTTCCAATGGTTGCATTACTGGGGAACTTCCTTCTAGTCTGCTTGTAGAACTTCTTGGCTCTATGAGTGAGAAGAGCCATTTGCTGGACTATTTCCATGTACTCCAAATCATAAGGATGGATACAGTCCAGGTCTTCAAGGGTGAGAAGAGAGCTACCACAACTTTCATCAAAAGACACAAAGGCTTGAGAAGAACTTGTCTCTTGGAATGAGCTTCCTTAAGTGTGGTTCTCCCTTGGTGTCTCATGGAAGGTGATGAAAGGACCCTTTTATGAGTTGTTAGGGTAGAATATGAGATGATGTTAGGGTTCTATGCTAGCCTTTACAACCACATGAACCTTGCATGTTCATCTCCATCTGGTAGCCACTGAGAATCCCATACAACTCTGTCAGAGTAAGATTTTTTAGGTTCTCAGTCCTCTTGATAACCACACAGTAGTGTGTCCATTGCCTAGGAAGTGAGGACATGAACTTCCTTACAATGTCTCTGTTCTCAAGTGCAACTCCTCCATCCACTAGGGTATCCACAATCTCAACATACCTGAAGTATTGTTGAGTCATGGTTTCACCTACTTTGAAGGTGAAGTTTTCAAACTGCTGCTTCAGAAGATCCTTCTTGTTCTCCATTGCTTCAGAAGAACCCTCATACATCAGTTTCAATGCATCCCATAGTTGTTTAGCTGTTTTGCATTTCTTGAAACCTCTGTATACAGAGTTTGGAAGAGTAGCCTTAAGGGCTGTCATGGCTTTTTGATCAATCTTTACTCTCTTCTTATCTTCATCAGAGTAGTTAGCCACAGCTTTGGGGATCATACCACCACCTATAGCAAAAGGGGTGCTTGGTATGTAAGGTCCATTCTCAACAGACTCCCACATTCTTGTATCTAGAGACCTGGTGAAACCTTCCATTCTTTGGCACCAGGTGTCAATGTCATCAAGAGTGATCAGTGGGGATTTGTTCATGGTTCAGTTTCCATATCACTCCTGGAAATGACTGCCATTTTAAAAGTTTAGTATTTGTGTGTGTGAGGGATCTAAAGATGGTGAGATCTTATATCAAGAGCCTTAATGCTCTAATACCAAATGCAGGTCTGATGAAGGGTGGTCACTTACAACACAACAACACAACAACACAAAGAGGAGATTAACTAGACTAATCAAATAGTGAGACTGGATTAACCACAAGAGATGATACAAAGAACACAAGTAAATAATATACAGAACAAGATAGCAAAATATATAAGGAGATGGTTTTCAAGATTACGGTATATTACCTTCTCAAGTTCTTTTACAAGTGTTACAAAGCATAAAGGAAAGTTACAAGTACTTAAGATACATATACTACATCCTATAGCCGGCCATACTTTGAAGGCCAGCTCGATACAATTGACTAGACACAACACAAAATCATTTGAAGAGTCAAAAGGCAGAATGCCTTTTGACTTGTGACTATGACATGCCATATATCACATCCTAATATATTACAAAAAGGATAAAGTACATGAAGTAGAAAGTTACAGACTCAAGACCTTAATGTATAGTTACTTAAAGCATGAACCTTTTCACCAAATCATGCAAGTTGGTGACTTTACAGAGTTGCAGCGGAAAGGGGTCCAGTTTTATGTAAAGTACATCAGATAAAGCATGTATACTAAAAGTATTTGGAAGAAATATGTTTTCAAGAGTTGAGCTTCGAATGACTTTGTATTTGAAGCTTCGAAAGACTTCATCTTTGGTTTTGGAAGATATTGGTCTTGGCTTCAGAAGATTTCACACATAGAATATTTGTGTTGCATGTGTGAAACTTCCAAAGCATTCTTCTTCAATGTACTTGTGCAGCATGTAGGAGCATTGAAGTGTTTGAGTTGCATCAGCCTAAACATGTATTCCTTACAAACTCCCCCTAGGCTGATGCTACCAAAACACTTTGAAGACTTCAAATATCAACTGTACTCATAATTATGATGACCATCCCTTTCTTCATAAGATGATCAGGATCACTCAGACTCAAAATGTCTTCTCATTTCAAAGAGATCATGCAGATGCAGATTGAACATGTCATGCCATGTGTAGACATCCTCAATGCCTTGATCTCTAATGACATGTCATCTTTCCGTATTTGTGGTGTATGTCCAGGACAAGATGGGTCTTCATGCTGCTAGAGGAGTTGCTTGATTGGGAGTTGATGTAGCATCCTCAGGTTGCACATCCTCAAGATGTTCTGACTCATCCTGAGGTTAAGAAAAGGATGTATCTTTCTTATTCTTTGCCTTTGGCTTTGAAGCCATCCTTTTCTTTCTCTTTGTTCCTTTTAACTAAGAAGACTGGCCTACATCACCTAATTGATCTCCTTTATCTTTCTCAGTTGCGTCTTCCTCTCACAGGTCCAGAAGGAGAGGGAGTCTGACCCTGTTGTGGATCAGAAGATGAAGCTTGTTGAGATTCAGCAGTAGGTCCAGGTTGTGTTGTCTCTGGTTGTTCATCCTTAACCTCCACTTCAGGTGGAGCTTGACTTGGAGGGGAGTGTAAGTCAATCATATTTCCACTCTTGATCTTGTGCTTGATTACCCTGATATGCTCATCCATGGTGGATAGAGACATAGGGCCAAGTCTCCTTCTGGAGAATCCATACAGCTTCAAGAAGCTTATCATCCTCTGTCTGTCTGCATACTTCTTCATGCTCTTCTGGATGATGCCTCTTGATTTAGCAGCTTCTTCCTTTAGCTTCCTTTTAGTTGTCTTTCTTTCCTTGACTATCTCAAAGTTAAAGTTGTTTGAGATACTCAAACTCAACATAGTCATAGGATAAGGGAAGAAGTGCATCTGCCTGATAGAGGCCTATGGCACTCAGGTAGTTGATCATCTTGATCATGTCTTCTTCTTTGTCTACCTGAGGTTCTTGTTGAACCACATCCTTATGTGCAGGACTTTCTTGAACTAGGGAGAGAGTGGGCACATGCTTATATAACCTTTTCTTTCTTCTTTCTTCCTTCATTTGTACCAATAGCTCAGCATCTTCTGCCTCTTTCTTCTCCTTTGACCTTTCTCTATCAACCACTTTATTTAACTCCTTTAAGAGAAGAGAAATGACATTGCCAATGTCATAGTTCTTGGTCTACAAGTAGTTGATCCTAACTGCCCTTAACTCATCATCTTGAGTGTTTGGTCTGGGGCAGTCTTGATAGCAGTTTCCATAAGCCTTGTAGACCCAAAAGAGGAACTTTCTCCCTTCAGCTTCCTTTTCCTCTCTCTCTCCTCCTCATCAATCTCCTCAGATGTCATCTTTCTTTTCCCTTTGTCACTCGCAGACCTTTGTGACTCTGGGTGGAGAGAGCTTTGGCCTTCATTGCTTGGTTTAGCATCCAAGCTCTGGCCAGAGAGGTTGAGAAGCACCTTCACTAGCAGGTGTCTCAATAAGGGTATGAATCTCTACAGCAGTTGATGATGTTAAGACAGGGCTCTCAGGTTTTGCCACTAGGCCTTTAGTCAAGGTTTCCCCTATGAAACTAATCTTAGGGTTTGCCTCAACATCCAATTGACTGATGGCATTGCCTGATTGCCTTAGTCTCCTTCTGAAGCTGAACTCTGTAGTGATTCCGTCTTGGATTCTTTGAGCCAGCCTGTCAGCTTGTCTTGATTGGCTTTGATTGACAAGTGGCATGTTGACTAGATCCCGACATTCATAGAAGTTCAAGGTCTAAAAGTTAAAGACCTTTTACTGCCCTTGAATTCTAAGAATGATGAGGTCTCTTCTGTTGCTGTCATACCTCCACCCAATGATATGATATGAAGATAGTGGAGATGACATAGCCTTTGGTATTCCTTCCTCAAACAGACTCTGTATGAAGGAGTCTATGGAGTCCATATCAATGTGAACTTGAGGAAGTTGCTAAGTGTGCACAATTGCAAGTGAGGATGGTGAGTCCTCAATGTCCACACTCTCTGAAGAACTCCCAGGTTCTGTGATTGTAATGAGCTCTGAAACCAAATACAGGACCGGTGAAGGGTGGTCACTTACAACACAACAACACAAAGAGGATATTAACTAGACTAATCAAATAGTGAGACTGGATAAACACAAGAGATGATACAAAGAACAAAAGTAAATAATAGACAGAACAAGATAGCAAAATACACAAGGAGATGGTTTTCAAGATTGCAGTATATTTCCTTCTCAAGTTCTTTTACAAGTGTTACAAAGCATAAAAGAAAGTTACAAGTACTTGAGATACATATACTACATCCTACAGCCAACCATACTTTGAAGGCCAGCTGGATACAATTGACTGGACACAACAAAAAATCAATTGTAGAGTTAAAAGGTAGATTTCCTTTTGACTTGTGACTATGACATGCCATAGCTCACATCCTAATATATTACAAAAAGGATAAAGTACATGAAGTAGAAAATTACAGACTCAAGACCTAAATGTACAGTTACTAAAAGCATGGACCTTTTCACCAACTCATGCAAGTTGGTGACTTTACAGAGTTACAGCGGAAAGGGGTCCAACTTTATGTAAAGTACATCAGATAAAGCATGTATACTAAAATTCTTCGAAAGAAATCTGTCTTCGAGAGTTGAGCTTTGGAAGACTTTGTCTCTAAAGCTTCAGAAGACTTCATCTTTGCTTTGAAAGATATTGTTCTTGGCTTCAGAAGATTTCACACTTAGAATATTTCTGTTGCATGTGTGAAACTTCCGAAGCATTCTTCTTCAATCACTTGTGCCGCATGCAGGAGACTTGAAGTGTTTGAGTTGCATCGGCCTTAACAAGTATTCCTTACATTAACCTTACCACCACTGTCACATCCAACCCTAAACCATATTTTCCCCTTTTCCACCCACAACACCGCCATTTCACCAATTTAAATAATCCCAACTTCCTACTTTAATCTTTTTACCAAATTTACTATACAAAGCCTCCTTTACCCCAAATTCAGCCTGCTTGAACTTGTTTCATCATCTCCTTTTTTACAATGGAACTCAAACCTCAACACAACCAAGTCGCATTCCTTGACTCTACCAAGGATGCTGACGTCTCAAACATCATCTCCTTTCTTACCTAATCTACCCACTTAACTGATATGACTATGAACCCCACTGTTTACTTGAACCATGTGGAAGAATTCTAGGTAAACTGTCAGATAGTACTCCTAAATGGAGTTAGGGTTATTCAAACAAGGATTTCTAGCTAGGAGTTGGTCATTATAGAACAGGTCATCCGGGAGCATCTGGAGTTCCATGATGAAGGCGATCCTACTGAGTTCCCCAAATCAGACCTTGATGACACCTATATTCAAATAGGATATGGTGGAGATGTGAATAGGTCTACAGTTTATAGGTTCAATTTTTCTTATAAGTGGAAGTTTCTACTTCATGTTATTCTTCACTGTTTGTCTAACAAGTTTGGGGGATGGGATCAAATCCCTTATGAATTGGGCTACCTAGTTCATGAATTGGTGAAGAGCCTCCGCTTTAACTACTCAAACTTTGTGCTAACCAACCTTATGGGAAACCTCCAACATGACACATTCTTTATGTATCCTAGGTTTCTCCGGCACATAATCAATTGTGAGTTTGACCAGAGTAAGCTTGTGTGTGCAGCTACTCTACATGTCCCTCAAACGAGGCCAACCATCTTCAAAATCTTCTTCCAAGTATGATTGAGCCAATGGCTCCTGGTGACATCCCTGTTTACCCTACTGGTGATGAACGTCCACCAGCAACTACCCTTGTTTTGCCAGATCTTCCTACTCACCCCATCCAAAACACATATCAGAGACGCAAACGAACCCTTTCTCAGTCTACTCTCATTGAGCATACCCATCCTATTCAAACCAAAAAGACTAGAGTGGAATCATAGGCTCCTACTTAGTTAGGGGTCTCACCATCCTTTTCATTTTACCTTAATATGGGATTTGAGCCTCCTTAGTCTCAATTCCTTGAGCCCCAAACCCAGGTTGCAAGCCCTTAGGATGAGTCCCAACACTCTCTTGAGAAGCCAAAAAAGGATAGCTCCACCAAAGGCTCAATGCCAATAGACATTGACCAAAGTCCCAGGTCACTAGGCTTCACTTCCATATCCCTTACTGACCTTTTAATCCAAACTGATGAGGAGATTACGTCTCTTCATAGCAATGAAGTTGACCCACAACACTCTATACAAGGTATGTTACCTCATCTCCTCGTGATTCTTCAATAGAAGAAGAGGGAATTATGCAACTCACCATTAAAGACCTACTTTCTAAATTCTCAAACCTTGAGTCAAAGGTTAAGTCTTTAGAGGGTAGGTTTACCACTTAACAACTTGAGATTGAAAATCTCAAGGCTCAACTAGCTGAGAAAGAGATTGAGAGATATGTTAGGCATGTACCAACTCAGGTCTCATTAACCTCTTCCTCTAGCTTATCTAGCTCTTAGGATGATGCTACCAAAAAGAAGGAGAGTGTTCAGAGACAAACAACAAAGGAACCATTGAGCCAACCTTTAACTTCTCTATCTGCTAGATATTCGGCTCCCACTACAACAGTCTTTCCTAAGCCTCCCTAAATTGTCTTGAAAATGGACCCAAGGATGCTCAGGGATCTCAACAGGATCTTCTCCAACTTCCTATTAAGATCTTCTTTAGATCAGCCTAGCCTTGATGAGGTTATGATATACTTTCGAGCTGAAGAGCTTTAGAGGTTAAGTGCATCTTCTACAAATGTAGAAGAAGTTGGTCAACCTAAGGTCCAAATAGAACATGAGATTCATTTAGAAGAGGAAATAAGGACTGATGGCCCAACAACTGAAACAATTAGGATAGAAAGTGCATTTCATCAAACTTCCGAAGCTGAAGTCAAAGCCTCGGAAGAACAATTTAAATATTTCGAAGCTGAGATGGAAGTTGCGGAAAGTTTGTTCTCCTTGTCCGAGGATCTAAGTTGGCATTTGAGGTGAATATTGAGGACTTTCTCAATCGACCCCTAGCTCAGACAACTTCACTTTCTCCATCCACCATTCCTCAATCAGAATCCTCCATTCAAGAACCACCAAAGTCTATCACTTCGGAAGATGTAAAAGGCAAGAAGAAAATGACTGTGGAAGAGCTTTAGTAGGAGGAGAGGATTGAAAAACTCAGAAGAAAAGGTAGACTTCCGACTGGGAAGTTGTTAGCTTCCAGCACCAAAGTAGCTGTAGCCAACCAGGAGGCAGTAAACAACAAGAAGAGGGTGGAGATCATTGACAAGCTCATCAAGCTTGGAGGTGTCAGTGAAGATATACTCCTCCTATAACTAGAGGAGTTAGTAGAGCTAGAAAAGGCAACCATGCTGCAGATTGAATGAAGGGGGGAAGCAACAAGGTTGGCCTTAGAGGAGGAAAGATAAAGGAAGAAAAGAGAAGCTGATCTATAGCTCAGTAGGTAAAGAATATTTCTCTCTTCAGGAACTATCTCCACATGATAATGACGCGATCATATGGCTCTTCAACAAAGAGTAGGATCAACTGGAGAAAGAGAGGAAGAAAGCTAGAAAAGAGAAGATGAGGGAGAAGAAGAGAAAGGAGGAAGAAGCTAGGGTCATTGCCGCCAAGAAGATAGGTGACAAGGCCTAGATGAAGGATTATATTCAGGCTCATGGCTTCTCTTGTATGCAAGTGGGACTAATGTGCTCCAAATTATACATATAAATCTTATCAAAAGCACATCAATTATTCCTTAATACCTTTCTTAAAATGATGAAAATGTACTTAAAATTGTTTAATAGTGTTTTTAGGTGTTCAAAACGGCAAGTTGGACAAAAGAAGCATATTTAGCAAGAAATTGAAGTAATCCGAGCTTTGGAGTCCAAGCATGGAGCCATGCCTCATTAAGCACGCCCCCATGCTTTGCTAGAAACAAACCCCCGTGCTAAATTAACACACCCCCGTGTTTGGACATCTGACAGGAACAAAGTACTGTTCCCTAAAAGTAGACACGGGGTCGTGCCCCACCTCCAACACGGGGCCGTGCCTAATTTAGCATGGGGCTGTGCCCGACACAACCTGCATGTACGAGCTGACCAACTTTCGTAAGCATTGTACTAGCACGGGGCCGTGCTTAAACACTCTAGAAAGCCTATAAATAGAAGCCTAAGTTCACCATATTAGGTAAGCTTTGGTGGGAGAGTTACTCTACAGAACTCTCTCGGGAATCAAGACTTCAAGGTCATTTGGAGGCTCGAGAGGTGCATACAACACTTGGAAGAAGCTCGGGATCGTCTAAACGTCATCCATTGTGGATTATCGGTTTGATTGTTCCATTGCACCTATGATTGCATATCTATCTTCTTTGTTGTCTTTTGTTATGCTTAAGCTCATTATGAGCTAAACTCTTTTTATCATCCTAATCGGATGAAACTTATGTAATTTCTGATAAACTAATGGTGTGATAAATATTGTGTTAATGTTATGGTGGTCTTGGGAAAACTATTGATGGGTAGCATCTACATTTGAACGGGAAGTTATAAATCTATGGTTTGTGATTGTGATTTTCATACAAGGTTGAAAAACCGTGTGGTTAACTTTCATTCACGAAACCAGTCTTCATAATAAATCCATGGCTAATGAACTAGAAATGGTTATTAGAAATCATATCACCTTAACTTTCTGATCATTTGCGGGTTCCCTTTTATTAGTTCGAGAAATCTTCAGTAATTGTTATGGTTTTCTAAAATTAATGGTATGTTAGGAAGGAACTTGATCAACTCTCTTTTTAACATTAAGTTATGTTTTCAGAAATCATATGTCAAATAGGTTACAAAAGATTTACCTACATTACTAGGGCTTTGATCTAAGCAGTAAAACACAACCTGACATGATCCTAGTCACTACGGTAGCAGGATAGATGAGAAATCGCGCCAGCTCATCTTTATATATATTAATACAATTACATTAATTCATATGTTCAAATCACACCACCAATTCATCACTGTTACATAAGTGGAGTCTAATTAGGATGATAACTTTTATTCCCTGGTTTTAACTCCAAACGCTTCAAATCTTAGTTTACTTTAGTTTTATTATTGTTTATAAAAACCTAAAAACCTTTTCCAATGCAATTTATCATTTTCAATAACAAAAACCAAATCTGATAGTCAAATCGTCAAGTTTTTTGAGTAGGCTAGGTGTGTCCACGGATTGATACTCGGTTCTTACCAATACTATATTACCACACGACAGGTACACTTGCCTTTTGTGTGTGTGGTTTAGTAATTCTAATAACCAACTAAAACTGAATCTGTGTTTAAAATATTTATCAAAATTTATATATTATCCGCATCCCATCAGGGACCCATGTCTGAAAAGACACTCCAGCGACATGTCAGTGACATCAAGGCTAACATTCACTTGGGAAAAAGGAAAGAGATGAACAAAAGGGGACAGGGGATGATCTTCAAACCAACACCTTAACCCCAACCTACAACCCAAACTCACCCCCAATCTCAACCTGAACCTTTCCCATTTCACTTCCCTATCAAAACTGAACTTATTTACGAACCCTGCACCCCTAAACCTACACCAACCACCATACCTACCTCATCACCATAACCACCTCAACTAATCATCCCTCAACCTAAAACCTTACCCAGACACCAAACACCATTACCTACCCAACAACCATCCATACCATCCCCTCAGCTTTTTAAACATCTCTCCTTAGAGGAGTTTAAGGAGATCAAGATGAAGCTTAACAAATGCACAATTTTGAGTGACATCTCCTGTGAGGAGGATTCTGTGAAGCTAACTTATATTGATGGATCCTCATGTTCCCTCACAAGAGAACAATTCCTTGATCTGCCAAGAGGAACATTGGACCAAGCTATTAAACTCCTTGGCCTCAACACTGATTCACTTAATGATGAAGAGAAGAAGCTAAGAAGGAAGCTGGTGACTCTGATGGATACCAAGAAGGGGGACAAAGTACCTAGCAAACCCTTTGTTCCATGAAAGAAGATTGTCGAGTGGAGGTTTGAAGACTCCTCTCACAAATGTTTTGCTCAGAGAGAGAATGGTGAGCTAAACAGGCTTAATGCCTCATCTCTACTACACTTGAGCAGATTTGATATTGTTGAGCAAGTAGAGAAGCCATTATCCAACCCCTCAAACTCCAAGGTTGCAGTCCACATTAGAAAGCACCTGAGTAGCCTTCACCTTGCCGAGCTAACTACTAGGACAAGGATTAAAGAGGAGTCAAAAAAGAGAGGAGGAGGAGAGGAAATGATCAACAACCAAAGGCCAAGCCTTTCTTCAATTGGTTGTAGATCATAAACTTGAATCCAATGTTTGATGTGAGTATGACTATAACTCTCGTCAATTAACTTTTTTCAGGGAGGCACAACAAAGGTTCATGTCATTAGGAGTGATAGACTAGATCTCCTATCCACTAATGACTTGCACAGACTTCTCAGCGCAACCTCTGGACAAAACAAGGAAACAAACAAATATTTCTTGTCCTTTGCGTAGGAAGTCTTGAGAAGTAGAAGTAAGTGAGGTTTTGGTAGCATCAGCCTAGGGGGAGTTTGTTGGATCTGGAAAGGCTGGTGCAACTAAAACTAAACACATAGACTATTTTTGGTACAACTCATAAAGGACTTCCGATGCTAAGTGTGGAACTTTCGAAGAAATGGAGTTCTTCCGAAGAGAAAGTGCAATATCAACTTTCGAAGGAAAAACTCCAACTTCCAAAGACAAAGTCTTCTCTTTCGAAGTTCAAGAGTTAGAAACATTCAAAGACAATGACTTCCAAAGTAGAAGTCCCCAAGCCGTGGAAGAAGTAGCCTCTTCTGAAGTATAAAAGGCTTCGGAAGAACTTGTTCTTCTGAAGCCAATTAACCTTCAGAAGTGGCTGCTATGGACTAGTGGACATAAGTATGGTCTCTGACACTCCGCTACAGACCTCTAATACAACATGGCATTTCCCAAAAGTCCATGTAGTTGACCATACTTTATTCCACTGCTTACCTTTATTCGTTAGTACAGTTGCCAACTTTAGTTGGTGACAAAAGGTAAGTCATGGACATGTCCTAACTACCATATTTTAGATAAGACATTATCTAAGATACCTTAACTATAGCTTTGTAGTTTCTAATTTAGTTAGAGGATTCCAGCTAGTATCAAAGTATTACCATTTATAGGTGATAGTATATATAGTTTCTCATTGTAACTCTTACATCATGCTTGTAAGAGTCTTGTAAACTTTGAGTTGAGAAATAATATATACAAGTACCTTGAAAATAATTTCCTTGTGTTTTAAGTTACTTATTGTATTATAATCAACACTTTGAGTGATTCTATTACATCAACCCGTGTGTGTTTAAGTGAGTTTGAGAGAAAACAAAGTGTTAAGTTACAAAAACCGATCTTGTAGTTTATTATGACGAACACAATGATATGAACACGATAAATAAACAAACAATATTTGATTCAAAATTATTTCATTAAAATTGATTAATGATTAAAGATGAATAAATAATGAATGCTATAAACAAAAACTGATTCGAGCACGTTGATGTTGGTGATCTATTGATGTGATGGCTGCTAGGGTTTGTGTTGGATTGATTGTGTGAATCGATGTGATGTTCTTTGTTTGTCGTCTAATTCCTCGTCATTGATGTGAAACCTAGGACTCATAGTTATAGACAATTATGATTTTGTTAAGGAAATAGTGGATCTTTTGGGATTAGAAATTGTCTTGTTGACTTGTTGACTTGTTGATTTGTAGACTTGTAACACTTGTATTATTTAAATACAAGTGTTTGGACTCCGCAGCTGGATTTTCTTCCGCAGGTGATTGTTCATCTACAGGAATTTTGTTCTTTCGAAGGAAGTTTTTTCTTCCGAAGGTACTTTGTTCTTTCGAAGGAAGTTTGTTCTTCCGAAGGTACTTTGTTCGTCCGAAGGAGTTTGCTCTTCCGCATGTGTCTTCATCTGAACTCTTTACTTAATCCTTCTCTTGAACTTCAGAGCTAGTTGTTCATCCACAGAAGATCTTCGGATTAATATCTTGTAAGAATGATATCTACGGAAGAACAAAAATGTTCATTCATAGATGTTTCTTAAACTTAGTCAATTTCACAAATTGATCAAGTATAATGTTTTACATGCAATATTACACATAAACCAACACACATATGGGTTAACCTATATATACATAATGCATACATCAAAATAATAAATTACAATCATTCAGTACAAGTATTGATTAAAGTTCTAAGCCTATACAAAATGATCTAAATCTATTGTTCCTAGATCTAATAAGCTTGTTATTAGTGGCCTGAGTAGAAGAAGCTTGTGATCAATAACTTTTATCCTTGAAACAACGTTAATGAGGTGAAAACAGAGTTTCTTAAACTAAGGATGGGATGATGACTCACCAAGATTGCACCTCCAAGTTGAATAGATTAGTCCCTTAGTTATTTAATGATGAGGAAAGAAGGATGAAGTGTTACATCTAGGGTTTACCATCAAAAGTTCACACTTATGTTTAGCGAAGTAACCTAAAGACATTTCAATCATAGGTGGAACTACGTGGGATTATGTTTAATGATGTGATGGAGAAATCAAGGAATAAGAAACCATATAAGAAGTTTGTTAGTTGTGTTAAGATGATTCGTAAGGATATATCACTACTACAAAATTATTAATAGATGAAATGCAAAAGATGATGCATGAAGAAAGATGACACGCAAAAGATGACACGTGAAGAAAGATGTCGCGCATCGCCGCCCTCCATCACCACATCCAATTGATTTTAAATTGTAATTACTAACCAAATCCAATTGATTTAAATTGAAATTTAAGGTAACTAGAAAGGCTTGTTGTGATAACTTGAAATATATAAATCCTTTAAATTAACCAACCCCGCCGATCTTCATCTTCCCCATAACCCTAACCCACTGCCGTCACTTCTTCTCCAAGTTACACACCTCAGATCACTTTAAGCTTCTTGCCACCCCGCTATCTCCCATCAGCGCAATGGTTACACCTACAACTTCTTCAACAAAATCATTGCTCCGGCGACCCTAGTCTCATTGTTCGTAGCCTTGTCAACCAATAAGGTATGTTCGCTAACCATGTGCAATTAGTTACATTTTTATTATGGTTTCAATTATAGTTTCATTGGGGTTCGATACGGGTTTCGTTTATCAGTTACATTCGCGTTCGATGGTGTGCGCGTGTGCTTATATACATGTGTGTATGTTCAACGTATCTATATATATGGGTGCAATTTGAGAGGTATATCTATATGTTTCTATTATAAATACATATATAAATATAAATATGTATGTGTCTTGGGGGTGTAGAAAGGTGGAGGGGTGGGGTATCCATTATGTATGCATGGTGTGTATGTGTGTGTGTGTGTCAATGCGTGTGTTTTGTTTGTGTTTTTCTTGCGGTGAGTTGAATGTGTGTGCTGGGGTTTGTATTTAGGAATTCAAATGGGTGTTATCATATATTATCATTTCAATGTATTGTAATGCATGTATGTTATTATGTGTTGTGGTTAGTGAGGATACATTGATAATAATTCATGATTTGTAAAGAGTGAAGAGTGGGTACTTGAATGTTCATGGAATGCTCTTATTATATATGTGTGTACTTGTTGTTGTTAGTATGGATATGTGGAATGCTCATATTATGTATGTGTGTACTTGGTTTAGTGCATATGAATGTGGTTACTAATCTTTTTGTTTGTTTTTGTGTGGCATATAAGTCAATATGCAAGTGTTGGTACATGGGCATTTGTTGGGTATGTATCACGAATATGGGTGGTGAATGGAGTGCATAATATACAAAATTGGGGTGTATGTGCATAATATATAAATATTAAGGACGTGTATAATTTATATTATGTTTGGGTTATGTAGTTATATTGTATGTGCATGCTTTGTTTAGGGTCATCGAATGGTTGTTAGTTTTACATGCACTATGTAATTATATATTTATTTAAAAGTGTGTGGAGTCTATCGATAACCGACACCGTAGCCGAACTGTGATCGTGAACCGTACCATTCTATTTCTAATAATTAATTCCCTTACCAATATATATTATTAGTTATATACCAAATGAAATTCAGGTTAATCGGGACCATAATCGTTTGTGAATGTGTTTACTCTTTCATGTGCTACTAAGGTGAGTTTACAGCCCCGCTTTCATACCATACTCTCTTTTTGGGGGACAGAAACATGTTGTTTTTATAAATCGTACAATACTTTGGCTTAGTAATAATGCATATACTTGTTTACTATTATGCTACCACTACGCCACATTCAGACCGTTAATATGGAATTAGCGAGATGATTGTTAGTAGATCTACTGGGTTTGACAAGCCCCACCCAGGCTAGTCGTGTTAGGTTAACTGTAGGTCAAATGGGTGAATGGTTAGCATGTTTTACTGTGTTGTGGTCAGGTATCCACAGCCGGGGCATTCATTATATTATTATTGTTAGCTCAGTCGTGAAATTCATACACATAGTAACTTGTTATAGGCTAGCTAGCTATTTATATGCTTTGATTACTAAATCTGGATTTCATTACTAATACTTATTGTTTTCAAATAAACCTATGAACTCACCAACCTTGTGTTGACACTTTAGCATGTTTCTTTCAGGTACTTGAGATGCGCACAAGTATGAACATCTCATGTTGCATTCATCGTCTAATGAACGAATTTACATTTTTCTACTACCTATATTTATTTTGTTTGCACGTGTCTGCGCCGTTTGAATTATGAATTTATACGTTTCCGCATTTACATTCATGCTTCGTATTCAACCTTGATTTTGGGAAACTTTATTTTTAATTACAAATTATGTTTTACAATTGTCGAGTCGTTTGGTGTAACTAATGGGTAAGATCCTGGTACGTCATATGCCTAATGGTATTACCCTGTTTGTGGAAATTGAGGGTGTGACAGATTGGTATCAGAGCCAATGGTTATAGCGAACTAAAAATAAATACGCATATCATTTGCATTGCATTTAGACTATAGCATGATGCCTTAGTTACACGCACATAGAGCCGTTTAACTTCACTAGTGTGCCTTGTGTGTTTGCTATACTTGCTTGAGATTTGCTTATTATGGTATAATACTGTGAGCGTTCGGCTATAGGAGTGACATAATCATCTCTTCATTTTATGTTCACGGAAAAAGGGCCAGTTTGTTTTGATTTCTCGTTATTACCCTCCTATAATTTCGTAAATGTGACTCCGAGTTACTGTGAGTCACGAGAAGGTTACTTATGAATCATATGTACCTTATATTTTACATTATACCTCTCGGAATTGGATATAGTATCCTTAGTACTGGACTTGGATGGTTCATCAGGAGCATGTTCTTCCTCCTGTTAAATACTTTATCACACGAGAACTTCTACCCTACCTTATGGAGCAGGCAATAGTTGTACTATGACTATTATAGAAATTGAGAGACAACTTATTAGGGCTTACATACTAAATGCTATCTTACCCATATGACATGGGTACATCAGTGGCCTATTGCCCAGGGGAATGCTTTCCCTAACCGAATCCTTCGTACAACCTTGGTTAATCGATAATTGATTTAATAACTATGTCTTTGATACCTCTATCATTGATAACACTTTGTACTTGACAAAGTATGTTAGCTCGGTTAGGAGGAACCAGGAGTGACCATGCAAAGCAAAATTACATCTCGGGTGCACACGTAATTGTAATTTTTGGTGCATGAGAAGTCTGGTGAATCCTATCGGATGATAACAGTCATAGTCTGTACAAATTTTTAATTATATACTTTGGAGACACGAGAGTCATAATCCATAATAAAATTCACTAAGGATATGGAAACAATCCTTCATCTCCCACTTGTATGAAAGTTTTCCTCCATCTATAACCTTAATACGATTCATATTATGACAACTGTCTTATTCCATATGAGACGTTCCTCGTTCTAGCATTTCAGTTATCGTGCAATACTATTTATTTAATTTGTGCGTAATCTTCATGATGTTACATCAGAGTAGTGATACTCTATGCACATATATTCTTTATTCATTGGTTTAATCTTAAGACTTATAGTCTTCGCCATTTAAACATTCCAACGTTCATTTCATTTGGTATTTATCATGTTAAGCGTAAGTTACTTTTGCTTGTCTCCCAGTGGTGGGATTCAAATTAGATTTTCCTTGTTGACTTTGTTTGATGTAAGGTCAATTAACGAAGTGCCTTATGACGACCCCGACTATTACATCTATGTGTTCCCACTATAAGAAAAAAAAGTGCAATTATCATCGCCATGGTCTGTGCAATGAGGACATCCAAGAACGATCTACGGAAAATTGGCCATTCCACCAAGAGTTGTCGCATGAACATCCCGGCCAAGTCCCCCCAACCTTAAGTAACATAGAAGGGATGTTATGAGCATGGTCAAGCTGGGCACTTCAAGAGGAATTGCCCAAAGCTAAAGAAAAACAATGGTAGTGGAAATGGTGGTGTAAAGGGTAGAGGATTCGCAATTGGTTGAGGTGAGGCTCGTATTGATCCTTCTATTGTAATTGGTAAATTTCCTGTCAATGGTTGTTTTGCCTCTTTTCTATTTGATTTTGGTGTTGATAGGAGTTTCATTTCACATAAGCTCAGTCGATTACTAGATAACTCTATGGTTTTGGACACAAACTATAGAATAGAAATAGTTGACTATAAGATCATAGAATCTTCTCATATATACCAAGGTTGTAAGACAAGTCTATCAGGGCATGATTTCGATATTGGTCTATTATCTATTACACTGGGTAGCTTTGATGTCATTGTTGGCATGGATTGCTTGTCTAAGAACCAAGCTAAAATTTTGTTGAGAGAAGCTCAATCGACTAACTTTGCTTGATAGAGAGATACATATGGTGGAAGGCAACAAGAGTGGTACTACGGAAAACTTCATCTCTTACATAAAGGCTCAGAGGTGTTGAGGAAAGGGCAATCAACGATTTTAGCCCTAGTTACTGAAAAGACTACCGAGGAGAAATGACTGGAAGACATTCCTCTTGTTAAATATTTTCTTGAGTTATTTCTCGAGGACTTCCTTGCCTTCCTCCATACAAGGATTTAGAATTTCAGATTGAGTAAGCACTTGGAGCAGCTCTAGTCGCTCGGGCGCTATACCGTTTAGCACTAAATGAACTACAAGAGTTGTCTAAGTAATTGCAGGAATTGCTAGACAAGGGATTTATACATCCCAGCTCTTCACCTAGGGGAGCTCTAGTGCTTTTTGTTTGTAAGGCCCCGTTCCCAGAGACCTCACAGTTGGTCATTTACAGTTATAATTACATGAAACATTATAAGCTTACAAATTTAAGCAGC
>BJCM01273000.1:0-10985 GCA_018326385.1 Flaveria bidentis | reverse complement strand
GGGGGGGGGGGGGGGGAGGAGGGACTAACTCTTTTCAACTTGAAATCTTATTCAAGTCAGAGATAATATGAGATTAAGTGTTGAAATGTTATATATACTAAGTTTTTCATACTTGGTGCAGCCACTACCATATTAGATTTTAGGTATGATATAATTAGTTTAATACTAAGTAACTAACTATATGTAAACAAATAATAATATGTACCGTGAACTTAAGAAGCTCAAACTATGTTTTCTTTATCGTATTCAATTCCTTGTGTGTAAATATGTATTTATAACTATTGTCATCCATAATAATATATGTTTACCGTTATTTGACTATAACTCCAAAGTCACGTGTCCAATAATTCACTTCATATGATTTAAGCTTCTTTGATGCTATGCATATTAATAATTAAAAAAACATATAATTTTTTAACAAATCTTGAATTTCGGATTGAGATGTCCGCGGCATACACATTAAAGGAGATGTCATAAGCTGATTATACTTTCATGGGTAATTCTAGTCATTAGTTTGATAATGATGTGTTTATTATATCTTCATAGGTAGTTATTATCTCTAATATTAGAGTAGAACCAAAACATACATGATCATATGACATTAAAAAAACGCAACTTTATGACAAAAGACTAAGGTTGCAAAAGAACATATCACATCAAACATATCGCTTGTTATTCGGTTTTTTTAAATAAATATCATTGTTCCGATTATATATAAAAAGGAAAAACAATCAAGGCTATCCAAGTAAATTACGGATATGTAAGAAGCATAGAAATAATCAAAACAACTGATACAACAAGCATGACAAAAATGTTGTCAAAACCATATGAGATTATATACCGAATATATAAAAAATAAATCAGACAAATGTATGTGATGTACAAATAAACGTGCATATCAAATATATATCATTACAAACTAAATGGCAAAAGAAATTTTTATAAAGATGTAATGTCATACTTCAAATGACAACGACGTACGTCCAATGAAAAGCCGAACCTAAATTTTTTTCATCAAACTATTTACAAAAACTAGTAAAATATTTATTAATAATAATTACTGTCAATGACGGTGGACTCAAGAATTTTATATTGTTTGTTGCATGCTTAGTGATAACTCATCTTAATATTTAATAAACAAACATATGTCTCATCATGAGTAGTTATCACACATCTTTCATCAGAAGTAATTAAATCAATGATTCAAATACATATAGATAGATCCAAAAGTTAGATATATACATTTTAGAGGGGACGAAAAAGATGAAAGTGAGAAAGAAGAAAAGAGACCGTCAAGAGAGACTTGTTTGCTTATAACTCCACGTCTTTCAAAGTCTTCCTTAAATTAATTGAATCTCCACCGTTTCGGTGGAGACTTCTTTGACCAAAGAGTTTTGTTTTCTTTTCTTTATTTTTCAATATCTTCATTTCCCACCTAACATTATGCATGCGAGATTTGGATATTAAATTTTATTATGATGTAAATTAAGTTAGAATATTGAAGTGTAGTGTAATAAATAACTTATTTATTAGATATATGGCTTAGATAAAGATTAGTCAATTTAATTATGTAGTTGAATAATTAATAAATTAAGGAGAACTCACAAATTATATTACTTATATGCTTTAGTTACATAATTGTATTTTCATGATATTTTTTAACAAAAGGAATTATATAAATAAGATGATGACTAAAAAGGGCTAACCAAACATAAAAAAAGACAAAGTCAAATTAAAAAAAAAAAGTGGATTTTATGGCCACCTAGGCTAAGAGGCTACAACATATTTTACTAGTAACAATGCAAAGAAACAAAAATTATATAGATGGTATCAAAGATTACCTTGGTATTCAATTTATTAGCTTTGAATTTGGCTTCATTCCTAACCTCCCCGATAAACCACCAATGGAAGATAGAATCCTTTCACAACTAGTTTCTTCTTCTTTGACATTGATCAGCCATGTACGGAACTCTTTAGGATCCATTGTGTACATAACAAATAATTGTAACAACTGAGTTCCAACCCACAACAGGCAACTCCCCAGTAAGTAAATATATGTTGAGCTATTTCGCGGTCTCTCGAACTAAAAGGGTGTATTATGAACGGAACATCTAACACTTAGAAGCATAGAGGACATTCGTAATGTTGTCTTTGGCTCGTATCACAGGTTGGACAAAATATTATCCTTTTTACCATTGGAGACCGCCTTAAAAAGCCCCCGAGTTGACTAATTCATTTAACATGATGTGTATACCTTCCATTGCAAAGATAAAAGAAGAATAGGTACAACGAATTTCCTTATTAAAAGTCTCTTTGGAATGTAAATTATATCACGGGACAACTATTTAAACGAACCTGTAGAGGGTTGAAGACACAACTTGATCATAACAATCTAAAAGGGCATTCCAATAAAGGAAGTCATAGCTTTAAGAAAGTTAAATGAAAGCTAAATTAGAGAAGCTGAGGCCCTCAACTTGTTTAAATCTATCCATGTAATATGATTAAAATTGATCTTTGATGTCATCTGGGTTTAAGTATCATATAAATCCTTGATATGGATGTTTGCCTTTTCCTTTTATTAATAAAAGCATGAAAAAACTTCAAAATTTCATCTTCATCTTACTCATTTAAATTAAAAAAAAATTTAAATACTTTAGAACCATCTGGTAGTCAAAGGATTAAAAAGAATTTGGATGAGAATTGCAATAATCTTTTTCCTAAAAGTCAATCACCACCTTATCACAACCATCTAGATCCATCTAGTAGTTAAAGAATTTAAAAGGAGTTGGCTCGAAGTCATTGTAATTAAGTTTAAGGAGAATTGGCCAATGATCATTCACCTTTTTGTTTAAGGCTAACGCTTCTAAAATTGGAAATGTATTACATACCCTAGATATGATAAGAAATCTATCAAGCTTACTAAGCATTAAGCCATTAGCACTAAAAGGTGTGAACTAGAAGTATTCTTTTTTGAGTCTCCAAAGATTAAGGATGAATCAATAAATTGTTAGAATTATTAGCTTAAATAGAATTCAATACCATCCCTAATATTTCCTATCTGTTTCTCATGACATTTAATCATCAAACACTATATAATTTCCTAGGTGGTTGGTCATAAGCATCGTGATAAAATGCTATAAATTAGTTTCTTATTTATCCCTTGTGGAGCATAAACAAGCAACATATAACATTTGTTGTCAAAGGCTTTTTATGACCTTTTAATGATAAGATGTCTATAAATTTTTCATAACAATTAAAGACTTATCTCTACTTTAATTTAGTGCCATGATTTATAAAAAAATCCAAGTTCATGATTGAATGTTTACACAATAGGTATTCAAACAAAATATGGTTAAACATCTACAAGCTTTCATCATTATCTAGATGCATAAACACAACATTTATCAAAGAAATGAAATGAAATTATCATGATGTTAACATAATCATATCAATTCCATACAACTCTTCAAAAAAATATATATATATATATATATATGTATATATGTATATGTATATATATATATATGTATATGTATATGTATATGTATATATATATGTATATATATGTATATATATATATCTCATAATTCAAGGTAATATAAGAGGATTTTGCTCATAATGTAGTTATTATAAACACTACTGCTCAAATGATAGGCTAAAGATATAAAATTACTAAAAACTTAAGAAGTTCAAGAATAAAATAAATAAACAGAGCTAGTGTATGTAAATGATCTTCGATCCTTAAATATTTGATGTTGTAGAAGGTGGGGCTAAAAGGTTGTTTGGGATCCTTGGAAGTGCCTAGAAATTAGGTTGAGTAGCGCAAATGCAGTACAAATACTCTCACTCCTATAACACTCCAAGAACACACAAAGTATAACCCTCCAAGAGGGAGGTGTGGTCACGTGATAGGGTGTGAGCACTCCTGGGGGGATTGACCATGTGATAGTAACTTGAGCCTGCTTGTTTCTGACTTGGATCTTGCTTTTGCCGTTGGTTAGGATTTGATAAGACAAGGCAATCCTAGGATGAGAAGAAAAACAACATAGCTCATGCTCTTAAATATATGAATCATGTGATGAAGAACTTTCACAAATCTTCCTATTCTTTCATATAAGTCATGTCTATCGGTGGAATGCATCATGTGTCATGAAGCATTTTCACTAATCTTCCCATTCTTATTCATGACCTATCTTTAAAAATGAAATTAATAATATGAATGATTAAATGCCTAACAACATGTCATTTGACTTGAAAAATGCCTAAATATGGGATAAACATATGTGTAAACATGTATATTTTAAGCATAACAATAGGCGTAAAGAAATGGTTGATGTGGAAGGTTTTGCTATTACTTTTTGATACATGAAAAGGTTAAAAGGACAAGGGTAACAACAATAAGACTTTAACCATGACACCACGTATTGAAAATGAAGTAATTCTTTTTCAAGCATCTCTTTAAAAGCCAAGGAACTAGTGGTGATGGGAAAGATGAGGCTAAGGCTAAGGTTTATCTAGTCTCAAAGATTGCAATATTATAAATAAAGGAAGTCTTCAACAAATCATTAGGAGAATTGATAGAAAAATATATAACTCAGACACTCATGAACAAAGCCTTAGAACTACAGAAGATGGTGATGCTTTTGGAAGAGATAGTTACAAATCAAGGACCAATTAGTATGGACTTGATGAAAAGGTTTCGTGGAGTATTTCACCTTTTCTCACCCGCTTATAAACATCTTGATGATCCTTCAAGAGAAATAGGTCTCTCTCACAAATTTTTCTCATGATCCTCTTCAAGCTCATCTTCATCTAATGAAAATGCTATTTAAAAAGAAGAAATATTTGTGAATAAAAATGATAAACTTCTTCGTATAGAGATTAAAAAGTATGAGATAATTACTAGAGCTTACAAATAAGAAAGAAGTCTGAATTCAGAATTCAACTCTTAGTCGTAAGGCCTTAGATTTAGAAGACCTCGCAATTGACAAACCAGAGAATACTCATACTTCTTAAACTATAGACTTGCACATTTATTAGTAGTGAGCAATAACACTTTATAAATTCAGAAAAAATATAATGCAAATGGTAAGTCTAATAAACATGTAGGTTTTTAAAGAAAGGGATGATAGTTTAAAAGTAATGAGGGTAGCCTTTACCCCAAATCAAGAAGGCCATACCTCTAATGAATATTTGTTTAACCTGACATGTATGCTAAATGTCAGATATATTAAATGAGTTTTAGTTTTATAAATTAAAATTAGTAGAGACATTCAATACATATAAGCTTGTCATAATCAGATTAGTTCTTGAATGGTAACTTGAAACATAACTAGTATACATATTGGGTAACTTTAAGCACATAGAATCATAAGCACAAAGCACTATGATGCCTCTTATATGAAAATACTCAAGAACGTTTGCATGCGGTAAGACATGACTCTTGGCGAGTTGGATTTTTGGGTTCATGAGCCCGTGATGGTAACCGAGTTTGTTTTTAAATTAATATTTATTTATTAAAATTGCTATGGTACTTGTGGGTTGAAATTTAAGCACCTCATCCTTTGAGAGTACTTGTAAGTACTTTTAGGTTCAAATAAGAAGAAAATTTTTAATTAAGTGGTTATTTACTTTGTAATTAAAAAAGAGCGAGACCTGTGGGTGGACAACTCATCGGTAAAGCTAGAACACCACTACATATTGTTCCGATATAGGCTCCATGTTCAAGCTCTGGTTCATGAACCTACACAACTCATCGGCCCATGTTCCAGCTTCGGTTTATAAACTATCCGCTGCGAGAAATCAAATGATGTGAGTAGTTTTGCGTTCAAATGGTCCCTCCCCTCCTTTGAAGGTAGTTTTAGTGTGGTTTTGAGTAAAATAATGTGACAACATTTGAGTAGAGTATGGGTAGTAGTTTTAGGTTTAAAGGGTTCCTCCATATGCATCCTAATAAGATTTTAATTTCCTTTATTGTTTATTCAAATTAACAAAGAGCATAATATTCAATTTACGTATGCTTAATATATATATTTAGTGGTCATTTCATTCAGATTCAAATGTATTACTATTTGTCAAACATTTAATACAAAACTCATAGCTTTTAATAGTTAGAGAAGGAAAATACACATTTAGAAATCATAAGGATCTTCCGTTTAATTTACCCTAACTTTTACTGCCTTCACCACCTTATGGTTAAAAGAAATTATGCATTGAAAGTTACAACTAAAAACTTTAATAAAATTTAACATGCATAGCATAGCAATTACAATTATCAAATAGTCAATAAGATCATCAACATCTCATTCATGGCCCATCGATAATGCTATAACTTCAAACACATCAAAGTTTATTTAATAACTGGTTGGCTAAACATTTTCTAACATTTAATCAAAAGTATTCTGTTTTATTTTCCATGGTAAAAATAAATAATATTGTTGATTTGATAAGTTGGGAGGGTATGAAGACAGAATGTTGTAAAGTGTAAAAATAGAGATAAGAGTATGTTTAGGAGAACCTTTCAATAACTTAAACGTAAAAACGATATCAAAACTATTTAATTTGATTAAAAGTCAGGAAAATTGAAAAAAAGATTTCCTGTAGTATCCTCGTTGCTTTCATTTTTACCTTGTATCCCATTTAAAGTGTCACAATAATAAAATTATTTTCTTTCACGCTAAATTTCAAAATTAATTCAAATTAATTCATGACTATGGAGTGCATCAAGACTTCAATGAAGGGGTGGATGCAGCCTATGCCATATAAAAAGGATGTGATTTTTTTACTTATAGTTGAGGATGTTTAAATTCGGATCTTTGGAAATTTGAACATCTTAATTTCAGATGTTTGATATTTTAAGATGGTTACATTTAACTATCTAAAATTTTGGCTACAGATTTGGCCAGTAAAACGGATATTCAAAACAATTTGCAACACAACCATCATCTCTACAACTATAGCTGCCCAACCATCATCTCTACAACCATGGCTGCCCAACCATCATATCGTCTCTACAACCATGGCCGCCCAATCTTCGTCTCTTCAACCATCGCTGCCAAACCTATGTCTCTGCAACCATTGCCGCCCAACCACAACCTCCAACCGTCGATGATCCTAAAAGGATTTGGCGGAAGTGTTCAAGTGTGCTTCTCTTCCCTCCTGTGAACTCTTTATCGGAGCGATCGATGACCGAAGAAGATAGGTAAGGGGTTAGTTTTGAGGTGGTAATGGGTAACTGTGGTGATGGGAGAAGGGTGGTGCATGTGGTAGCGTTTATGTGGTGACAGTGATGCATGCAGGTTAACAAAGGGGTGTTTTGGTCTATGTATATTAAAGTAATTTAATTAATTATACTGAATGGTATTTTTGTCATTTCACGAAACTTAACAAAAAAATTAACAATCCATCTAGCTCAGGAATCAAACCTTTTACGTTTATACATACATTGAGACAGACCTTGTAGTTTTTCAAACCCGATAACCTAAAACGCAATTTAATCATAACATAGGGAACCATCCGTGTAATTTACTCTATTGCTTATAAATTCCCTATGTTCTGCACATATGTAAGTTGGTATACATAATATACTTTATTTGTATAGATACATGTATTAATTTAACCAAAAATTAATAAATGTATTTTTATAAACAAACCACTTAGAAGACTTTCACCTACAGATGGATCCCTCTGTGAAGTGGCTCCCATCGGCGATGCTACGTACATCGAAAAACATGACATGTGTAATGCATATTTGGTCCAATCATTTAATTTTTATTTTCAACTATGAGATTATTGGCTGCTTGGTAGCAATGTAAATAATAAAAGTATAAAGTTTAGATGAGTTTTTTTAATTATATGTGTCATTTTAAATGTGTTTATAGATGTATGCATTTAACTAAAAAAAATTATATAAATAGATCGTCGTGGCTCCCATTGATGATACTACATCAGAAAACAAGGCATGTGTAATATTTGAATGCCCTAGTAACAGTTTGAATAAAAGAAGTTTAAAACTTAAGTGATTTTTTTATATTTTAGTTTGTGTCTTTTAAATGTTTTTGTTTCTTCTCTCTCATTCCTTATTTTTGAACTTTGGATTTCTATATTTTGTTTGAGATTAGAGAAACCAAAGAGTTGTCATGTAAAAAACTAAAGTTCAAGTTGGATAGAATAAGTAGAATTTGTTATCCACTGATTAACATGCAATTAGTATCATACTTATTCTCTCATTAAAATGAGAAATAGAAAAAAAATTCATTATTGATTGAAGTAAACTAAAGTAAAAATACTTTGAAAAGAAATTAAGAAAACGAGAGCTTAAATTGGTTTCAAAAAAAGATAAACAAGCAATCATATTCATTTCTAGAATTGGTTACTTAGTGGCAAAATTGGTTTATGATAACAAAATTTAATAGACATAACTTGTTTTAATCCTATAATTAACTTAGAGTACGATCCATATACTTAAACACTAACTGTTGGTTTGCTTCTTTATTAAATTAACTAGGGTGTATCAAATATCACTAGACGACACCCTATTAATCATCTTACCATCGATTGAACTAATATAAGAATCAAATCAAAATCAAGTCAAAGAGTTATAGAGGAATATTAGTTTATTCATTAAAAAAATAACGAGAGGAAAATTTAAAGAAAATAAATCAAACTTTAAATGTTAACGTTTTTTAAGATAACTCCAATTAGAATAAAATAAAACTTTTCTGAAACCCTCAAACATAAGTGCGTCATATTTAGATTAATCCCATTAGATTTATCAATTTAAAAACAGTATATTATATTTGATTACTTTTCTTTTTCGTGTAATGGTCATATCATAAACTACCACTATAAGATACAATGGATTTAGTATCATTATAATCTTATTTTTGGAAGCAACCTGTTATCTATTGCGTAAATGTGAGATTTGCTTGCATCTCATTATTTTCAAATCTCGTTAATGGCTTGACTATTAATAAGATTTACTATGTTTGATAATGTTTATAATTAATATATAGTGCGTGTTTGGCAAAACAAAAAAAATATCTTTTTAACTTTTTGGAGATGTAAAAAGATCAAAATACTACTCCAAAAAAGTTAAAAAGTTAAAATTTTTAATTTTTTTAACTTTTTTGGAAAGGTATTTTAGTCTTTTTACCCCTCCAAAAATCAAAAAGTTACTTTTTTTATTTGCCAAACATGGCCATAACCTTATATGGTTAATAGATTCTTTATTTAAAATTTTTATTGCTAGCATACCATACTTTGCTTTGAGTATGTTATTATTTTACGGACGCCTTTATGTGTTACTTTTACTACACATTGTTTCCCCATATATATACATGGGCCGATGATTCCTCTTTTGTCCATTTCCAAGCCCAAATGATCAGAACCACACCCAACAAATCGCATGGTTTAGTTTTTTATTATTCAACTAGTATTAATACCCTCCGATACAGCGGATGTGTAAAATCATATACAAACTAATATTGAAACGTTACAATGAACTTGCATATTGAAGGTAAAAAAAAAACATTAACAATGTTGATAACATTTGAAACTTTATATAAAATACGAGACCATCATAAACCCTTGGTTGCGACAAAACCGTTAGTAACATCCGAAACTTTATGGAAAAATAAAACAACCAAAAAGATTCATGTTATTAAGCACACTGCAAGCCATATTTGGAAATTTATAAAACAATAATTTTCAAAACTAATAAAATTCTGAGTGTACAACAAAGATAACAATATGACAAAGTATATATACATAACTAAACTTGAACGTGTGAAAACCTAACCTTTTAGGTAAATTAATAGAAAGACATGAATTGAAGGTTGTATCTTGTCGAGCAAACTTTGAAAATTGTATTTTAACATTTTAAATCAATTTATTTACAAAATGAAGTAAAAGAAACGATGAAAAATAATGAAAGTCCAAAGATATTTTGTGCATGCATGTTAATTTTCTTTTAAACAATTTAACTAGTACACACTATAGCAACTATCTTTTTATCAAACTTTTAGATGGTGTTTGTTTTTTCAAAAAATGTCTTTCTGACCACGCATAGACGTTTAAGTTAACAGAGTGTTCGTTTTAGAAGACCTTTCATTAAAAAAGGTATTTCTGACATCTTTTTGGTGCAGACCTTAAAATCAATCTTCACATCTCTTCACACCCCTTCTTCTCCCATCCCCTCTTGGTCGCCCCCACCATCCCGCTGTCGCATCCATTGCCATCTCCAGCTGCTCCACCCTCCTGCCGTTGCACCCATCTTCCTGCCGTTGCACCCACCCCTATCTCTTGCTGATTTGACGTCCGGTGAGACCCACAAAAGCACCATCTCCACCTGCCATGACCCTTCCATCCCCATCAATAGCCACCTACGATGATAATGTCAGTAGTTTTGAGTGTTTACAATGGTGTGGTAGTGGTTTTAGGTGGAGGTGGTGTCAGTTAGGGTTCATGTAGGTGGCGACTATGGTTTGTGATAGTTGTGTTTAGTTCGTGTATGCGACTGTAAGGTTTATATAAACGATGATGCACCTAAAACATCCAAAGTCTTTCTGCATGCATGCATTGAAGTGCAGAAGTAGAAATGCTTCAGAAGTTTTACACCATGCACTAGAAAACATTCTAAGTGTAAAATCTTCCGAAGCCAAGACCAACATCTTCCGAAGCTTAAAGTGAAGTCTTCCGAAGCTTTAAGGACAAAGTCTTTCGAAGCCAAGAAGTGAATACAGATTATCTTCCAAAGACTTTCGAAGACATGCTTTTATCTGATGTACTTTACCATAAAGTTGGACCACTTTCGGCTGCAACTCTGTTGACTCACCAACTTTCACTAGTTGGTGAAAAGGTCCATGCTTTTGGTAACTGTACATTGAGTTCTTGAGTCTTTTACTTTCTACTTTATCTATTTTTATCCTTTTTGTAATATATTAGGATGTGAGCTATGACATGTCATAGTCACTAGTCAAAAGGCA
>BJCM01272999.1:0-14355 GCA_018326385.1 Flaveria bidentis | reverse complement strand
TATTACAAAAAGGATAAAGTACATAAAGTAGAAAGTTACAGACTCAAGACCTCAATGTACAGTTACCAAAAACATGGACCTTTTCACCAACTCATGTAAGTTGGTGACTTGCAGAGATGCAACAGAAAGGTGTCCAGCTTTATGGAACAGTACATCAGATAAAACATGTTACTAAAAGTCTTCAGAAGAAATCTGTCTTCATGAACTGAAGCTTCGGAAGACTTTGTCTCTGAGGCTTCGGAAGACTTCATGTTTGGCTTCGGAAGATATTGGTCTTGGCTTCGAAAGATTTCACACTTAGAGTATTTTCTGTTTCATGCATGAAACTTCCTAAGCTTCTTTTTTAATGCACTTGTGCAGTATGCAAGATAGACTTAAGATGTTTAGGTTGCATCAGCCTCTTCATTAATCTCTACACTTAGCATGGATGAATGAATTACGCTTGATTGATTGAAATTCCCTCTCTCTTTTGGATTCTCTGTTCGATTGTATCAGTGCTTGTGCTTACACTATCATAATCAAGAATTCTCTTGTTTGATTCTATGTACACCAAGTGACGTTGATCTAATCCTTTTTGATTTTATGGAACATGCTTTGTTATTGAAATCATCTAAACAAGGGTGGTTTTTGGTGATACCATCCACCGACAACAACACCCCACATTCATGATATTATTGTTCTACGAAACACTATTTTTTCATTTTTTTTCTTTGAATCCTCCACGTAATAGTCTGCACTTGATGGTTTTCCTATCTAAAAGACAAGTAAATGAACCAGGTAAGATATCTTTAATGTTATATTATGTTTATTGCCTTGTTATGATTATATATGATATCAAATATGGTCAATAAATTTAACAGAATTAATTTATTTAGCCAATAAACTTAAATAGATAGTAGCTCCTTTTGTAATATGTTAAGTAAAAGAAGTACACTTACTGCTCATTTAATATTGTAATTTTTCTGTTATTGTTTATGTATTTGTTCCAGTAGCCTAAAAAGTGTTTGATTCTATGATTTGTTAAAGTATGTGTTGAATATTTACATATATTTGATTATGAATTTACACATAAATAAAACATCTGTATATGTAAATAGACGATTGAGTTAAAGATTTACGTATATGTCAATATGTGAATAGATGAAAGTGTTTGAATTGATGGTTTGTTTTAAGTAAATTTTAGAAGATTACGTATATGTTAATAGTCGATTTACATATATATTGGACGTTTATGTATACGTAGATAGAAGATCAATTTAAAGATTTATATTACGTATGCGTAAATAGCTGATTAATTTAAAAATTGAATGACGAGTAAGATTAACATATTTGTAAATAGACGATTAATTGGATAATCCATTACGAGTTTAAAGATTTACTAGAACTTTTTATTTTGTAAATTAGATTTAAAGTAACAATATATCAACCGACCACTATTTTTTTAGCTTTAATAAAACATATAATTTTGTAAATTCTTTTATTTTCTATTCTTTATTTGTTAACTTTACAAGTATAAATAGTCGATGTTGTTGAGGGTTATTCAAACCTTCCTATGTGTAATTATCCTATATGTTAATGTTAATCTGTGAAGTAAATGAATAGTGGTTCACTACCCATATAGCCTTGTGTACTACACTCCGGTGTATGTGCAGTCTTTTAAGCATGATGTACTAGTTCTTTTTTTGTTAGTTAGTTTCTTCTTTTATAAGGGTTTTGGTGGTCACTAGGGGTGAGTAGATAACCGATTTAACCGAATCATAAACGAATTAATCATATTAATCGAACCAAATTAACCGAACCGAACAATTAACCGACGGTTCGGTTAAGGCATAACGATTAACCGCACATTGCGGTTCAGTTTCGGTTTTGATGTGCAAATTAACCACATTAACCGCACCGAACCGAATGTCATTAATGTATAATAAATTTACAATATTTCTCATGATTTTACTATAATTTCATATATTCATACTTTTACTTCTCATTTATAAAATACATTTACATAGTGGATTCCGTTATGTATCGAAGAAACATCATAAACAAACAGAAACAATGCAAAATGTGCGCATATACTGTTTTAAACACCCCCACTTCGGTTTTGGTTTTGGCAATACGTTAAAAATGAACCATATCGTGCACACACTTATAAAATTGGTCCAAACCTAGCCTCACAAAAATTTATTAGTTATATTTTGGTTTAAAAGCATATCTTTAATATATTGGTCAATTAACCGAAATTAACCGCAAATTAACCATAACCGATGGTTAACCGAAGTGTGGTTAACCGAAGTTTCGGTTGCGGTTACGGTTAAAAATATGGTATTAACCGAACTCGCGGTTTCGGTTTCAAAAATTGTATTAACCGCACCGAACCACACCGTGCGCACCCCTAGTGGTCACTAGAGAGGCACTCCTTTGGGTAGAGAGAACATGCCTCTACCATCGTCATTGGCATAATTCTGAGGTTCATCTGAGATTTTACATTGATGTTTCTAGGTTTGAACTATTGTTCAAAACTCTGAGGTTCCAACCTTGAATCCCCATCTTTATTTTTTTGATTCATAATTGGTATATGATCATGTTGAGGTTTTTCTGAAATGTAGTGAAATGTTTTAAAGGATTTGTTTGAATTCAAGGTGTTCTCTAATTCTAGTGGTGCACTTAGGATGAAGTTAGAGAGTTATATGTTTATGGTTGCTAAATAACCTGTCTGACGATGAGTTTATGGTTGGGTCCATGATGTTGAGCGTACGCTCTTCTAAGACATTATAGAAGACAGTTGTGGATGTGGCCTCATGTTGTTTGGTTGTTTTGTTGGCTATGGTGATTCTTAGTCCTATATTCCCAGTGGGTTCCATGATGATGAGTGTAAGCACATCCAAGACATTATAAGCCGTGCTTCATGTCCGTTATGTTGTCGCCCAATATATGATTTGTACATGACGGGAGACCGTGCAAGGAGCCGATGATAATGTGTACCGTTGTAGGCTGCAGTGGCGGAGCTTGAAAACTTTCGTAGGGGGCGGGGGTGAAAATAATTTTTATTAGGGGACGAACTCGAGTTTTATATAGAAATTTACACTACCGGACCTAAAATTTACACTACAGACGGAAAAAAAAGGGGTTTGTTAACTATGCTTCGTCAATGGTAGGCTATACATTTCGCTATATTATATGTATTAATCTGCCTTTGAATTCCGCATTGTATGTAAAGGCAATGGAGATATGTAACTAAGTTTCCTCCGTTTGGTGTGGCACATTTTCCATGTTACAAACACAACATGTGATATGGCCTCGTATTGCGTGACAAATACTAGCATAACGTGTGAGTTTGAATACTAAAGATAATTTATTATTTAAGTATTGTTAAGATTTCACCACTTAAATATTTATATTTTTTAAATGTTTTGGTGTAAATTTTTTGCTGAACTGGTATGTATTTTGTAAGGTACAATAAGTTAATGCGTAAATATACAAGTCTTAATGTAAAATTCATTTATTTGGTGTTTTAAATTTTACCTTAGGAAAAATATAATAAACATTTGTTAAATTACAATAAGAATAACCAAAATTAAAAACACGTGTCAGATGTAAAATGTTATCCTGTCGCATTGCGCAAGATGCTTTCTAATGTAAATGATTACCTATATTTTCAAGGATGTTTTTTCGTTCAAGACTATAAAGAGTTATTGAGACTAGACCATTCAGACGATGTTAGGTCGATACTAGTTTCAATCAACCGGCTATAACCATTCTTGATTGCATCAATATGTGCTTGGTCCAAGCTTGGTACGATCGATATGGACCGATTCTTTTTCACCTTATTTCCAACCATACACCTTAACTCACTAATGGAGATAGGGTGGATAGTGTACCGGGCAAACATAGTTTTGGCTTTTCATCTCTAATTTTAGATTGTAGTGAAAGATAGAATTCTTCAAAATCGAAGTCTAATAATTTGACCATATGTGCTACATAGGGGACAACTTTGAGCCTTTTCAATTCATATATACCGGTTTTGCATGCCATAATCTTTTTGTAACCATACAACTTTATAATTTTCAAACTTCTATCAAGTCATTGTTACTTTTAGAAATGTAAGTTCTTGAATGTTATGCAAACATTCATAAGTGCCATTAAAATAATTTTTATGTTCTCGATTCTTCACCATTTAAATCCACCCGTCATCTTCTAACATCCATTAAATCTAAACTTCAAATAAAAATTTAACATGTGGAAAAAAAGTAATATTTTTATGATAAGTTTTATAGTCAAAGTTAGTTCCACTTGACCAAAATAAAATAGTTATTTTATTATTCGATCAAATGATTGATATGAGTTACTTTTTAATGTATTCTAAACTAATTAAAATCTTAGCGTACAAAACTAGCATACAAATCGAAGAAAAAAAATTTAGCTGGTGTATGATATTCCCGAAATCTTTTTACACGAAATATTTAATTGAAAATAATTTAAAAGGTAAAAACACATATATTGTTAACAAATCAGCTTTAAGTTTTGGTTACCAACAATGTTAAGTAAACTGATTTTAGTAATTCAAATTATGACATATTTATAGATAATTAGTCTAGTATTCCGTGTAATATATGGATTGAGTAAATAAAATAGTAAATATTATGTAGTATGATATACAATATGATTGAGTTACGTATAAGTAAGTATTAATTACAAGTAAAATCTAATGTTATTAATTGTGGTTGTTTTTATGTTATTAAAATCTAAAACCCAACATTATCACCATCTCTTGTTACAATATAAATAAGATGACACACTAGATAGTTGAGTTTGTCAAATCGTTTGCGCTCGCTTAGGGATTGATCGGAAAGTTAACGCTTGAAAAATACTAGTTTGTTTTTTTGGCTCGGCTCAGCTTGAAAAGGAATCAAGCTGAACAAAGTCGACCACAACCCTCGCAAGTAGATGTCATACGTTAAATCATCAAAGAGATGAAGTTACTTTCTTTTTTAAAATGAGGCCACCTCTAATAATAAAAGTAATATCTTACGTGCGTCAATCAAATTGTAAGAAGTGAACTAGTATGAATCAATAGATTATAGTTTGATATTAAAATTGATTATTTTATATGTATTATATCATTATGGGTGTCGATAACAACAAAATTAGTTTTTTATTAAACAAGTTAAATTCGTCAACGCGCCTTGCGCGTGTGGGTAATAACATTAACCAAGGTTGAGATATACCATCATAACCTTAAAGACATTCAAAACAAAACGACCATAAGAACAAAATAATTACACTAATAAGAATTTAGTATTAATTGGGCTCAGAACCGAAACTATAAGTTGCAGTTGCATACCAAAAAAAGGTTGCAAGCCATGGCAAGCAACTTCGGTTTTATATCTCAATCATAGTCCATTTACCGTCTCCGATGAACAATAATTCATCATCATCGACCATAGAAATAAAGCCAAATGACCATCATACAATAGTTGATTAAATATCATACGACGTTGAATCGGCAACCAGGCCCACCACCGGTGCCACCATCACTAACAACAACAAAATATGACCCACCACCCATAACCACGTTGCTACCATGAAGTCGGGTGCGACCCACAGCCGGCGACGACATTGCAAGAGAACAAGATCAGAAATAGGGAAGAGCAGCTATGGGGCACCAGGCGATGAACAACAATCGCAAGCAAATGACATGCATCAACGATCGAACAATAGTAGAGAGGGCAGAGGCACCACCGCTGGGGACGACACCAGAACCATGACAAGTTGCAGCAGAAAACTTTGACCAAACCCAGAGGCACACATGCACAGGAAAAAGAATCGGAGATCAATCACCAGCTAAATTGCTGGAGATCAACGACATTGACCAGAGTAGGGGTGGCTTTTATCTGAACTCGAACAAAATCAACTTTAACATGATTATGAACTAACCCAAACAAACCAACCGATTATTACACAACCCGAACCTGATTTTTATAAATAGTTTGGTATTTGGGTTGATTTTGTGAGATTCAGATCAACCTAATTAACCCAAATATTAGTATTTAAAGATTTCAAGATCAGTATATATATATATATATGTGTGTGTGTGTGTGTATTTATATATATATATTTATACGTGTGTATTATGTTACCATTTACAATATTTGAGAGCATGATTTTCTAAAATTTATATTTTATTGTTGTGGTTTAATTTTATTATGTGAAAGTTAAGGATAATCAAAATATAATGTCACATAACATTTAAATATGCATATGAAAATGAACGTAAATATACAAAGACTTTCGGATCATTATAATAAACAAAATTCTCTATTGATAACATATGTTAAATCTCATATATGTATTTTGATCACATACATATTGACTACACAAACATTTGATATAACATATAATTTAAAGTTAAATGGTTTAGTCTAAACCCGAAAACCGATTGAGCCAACCCGAATAAACTTGAATATCGATTAAACCAACTCGAATAAACCTAAAAACCGATTAAATATTACTTATATGTTTTGGTATTTGGGTTGATTTCCTACACCTAAAAACCCAAGAAACCTGAACTAAAGAACCCGAAATCTAATTAAAAAACCTGAATGACTCCCTTAGACCGGAGGTGATTTTGATGAAGAGGAGGTAATCGGTAAAGTTGGGAAGAAAATCCCCTTATATAAGACAAAAATGACTCTTCTTTCTATCACAGTTTAATATAAAGGTAAATGTGTCTCCAATACAAGTTTTGAAGCTTGAGTTACATACACCATGAAACACAAATGGAATACGGTTTTTTAAGCTTACAATTGCCTTTTCATGATATTACACTTAAGTGGTGGTTGTTGTTGAAAAAAGTTTTTTAGATTACGCGTAGACGTTGAGGTCTGCAACGCGTTTGTTTTTTGGAAGACTTTTTATTAAAAAAGATTGAGGTCTGCATGGTGTAGACTTGACACAAACACTTTTAAAGTCTGCAGATGATTAAACACCATCATCCACCACCACCCATGTCCACCACCACCATCCGCCTCCATCACCGTCTGCCTCCCGTTAAATTATTTTTGGTTTAAAAGGCACAACACACGAGAGTTTTACTTAATGTTTTGTGACTCGGATGAAACTAGCTGCTCGGACCAGGCGACTAGGATTCGAAAGGCCAATTAGTCTGATCCACCTTAACTCGTTTCGTAGCTAATGAACTAACCAATTCAAACCGGTTTGGTGGCTGGACTGGGAATTTAATAGTTCTAATTTTTTTATACTTTTCAAATTGAATAAGGTTTTTAAATCTGATTCGACCGGTCAGACCATCCTGGTGATTCTAGTTTCGTTAGCGGATCCTCTTATGCTATTTTGGACCGAATATTGATTTGTAAAAGACAACAACAAGACCGACCTAATTCTTCATCTTCTTCCGTACAATCTACTCTTTACGACCAACTCCACCAGCCAATTATCCACTGTGTGTTCTTCTTCATGCTGAATTCAATTCAATTTCAACACAATTAGCCGTAACTATTAGACACACAGCTCTTAATCGCAATCACAGCTACAACGAAGGACGAAAATGGGTAAACAACAGCAGCAACAAGAACGTCAACGTTTGACTTCATCAATCAGGAGTAAAGCGGCCCATTTCGTCTCTGATCTCACCACCGTTATCCTTAATCCGATATCTGATAAACCCTCGTCGGCATCTGTAAGTCGTTTGTTCTTAATTCTGTTACGGCTTTCTATTTTGGGGATGTTGATGTTGTGTTAATTTCTGTTCATAATTTGATCGATTCGTTGATGGTGAGTTTAGGTTTTCGTCGTCGAATTGAAAACCTAATTGTACCTGTAGGGTTTGTTAGTTTGATGTTTCGTTAGGAATTCGTTGATCTTTGCATTGTTTTGTTATATGTTGTGCTTATGTATGTGAAATTTAATTTCAATTGTTCATTATCGTCTTCATAAACAAATAATATTGCTTTAGGATTAGGGTTTAGTAATGGGATTAGCAACTTGATGAAATTATATGAAGCTGTTGGTTACCTACAAAGGTGATGATTTTTCCCCTTTATTTTACAATGTCTAAAGAGATCGTTTATTTGCTTTTTTGTTAGGGACATGCAAGTAATGAACCAAGGAGAAATACACAACAATGTAGTCAAGAAGATGATGTACCAGTGTTAGAAGACGGTCCGGACACATCCTCTTTCACTGCGTTTATATATTCATTTTTGTCGCCCGGAAGATCAAAACATGAGCTTGAGCGCGAGTATGAAAATTGGAGTGAGAGTCAATCGGTGTCTGCCAATAAAAACGATTCATCATCCACAAATGGTTTAGTGAAAGAAAATAGTGTAAAGAAAGGTATTTTCTCGAGGGGGAAACAGTCAATTGGCAAGGCTCTTTCACAGGCTGCTAGGTTTGGTACTGGGTATCGGTACCATTCCTCTGGGAAGGTAAATACTGAGTCAAAAGTTGATGATGGAAAAGAAACGAGATCTCAATTTGGGGCAAATGAGGGGGTTCTTGCACGCGGGCCTAAACTTCCAAATATGTCAGAACCTTCACAGCTTATGACTGAGGATACACGGGCTGCTCTTTATGTTGCGCTCCCAGTTCTCAGTCAAGGAAAGAAATGGGTCCTGCTGTACAGGTATAGCATTTGATTCTGATTTATCGGTTCAGTGGTTCAATGGAAGAATTTGTAATTTTTCATTATTTTTTCTGTATTTTGGTTTACACATGCAGTACATGGAGGCATGGTATATCTTTGTCAACTTTATATAGAAGAAGCAATCTTTGCCCTGGGCTAAGTTTGCTGGTAAGTGCAAAGTCAACCCATGTACTTATGAATGGGTTGATTTGGGTTACATTTATATTTTTAAATGGTCTATATTCGTTAGTGTTTTTAATGCATAACCTCATTGTTATTTTGAAAAAAATATATGACAGACTGATTTTTGTAAAATATCTAAAGATTATCAACAAAATGTTTTTGGGTCAACCCCAACCTGAGCTGTCCCCATGCAAAAATGACACATCTGACCCGTCATCAGCATCAGTTGTCTACTTGTCCACCTGTAGCTGTGCCCATGTTAAATAAGGTTAATCTTTAAACTAGAACTTGTTTAACAAATTTCAGGTCGTTGGAGATCGTAAAGGTGCGGTGTTTGGTGGTTTAGTTGAGGCACCCTTGAGACCATCAACCACAAAAAGATATCAGGTATGCTTATTTGAGACCATCAACCAAGTGAAGATATCAATTATATATTGATTAACTTTTTTCAATCCCTTTTTCACTGGTGCTGAATACTATACAGGGATCAAATGAAACATTTGTTTTTACCAATGCCCCTGGTTGTCCTGTTATATTTCGTCCAACAGGTACTTTAATTCTTCCAAATACACATGTTTCTTGAGAATAGTGGTGGTAAAATGGGCGGGTTGATAAACATGTAAACAAACTTGGGTCAGTGTAAATAGTTTTTGAGCGCAGGTCGGTTCCTGTTGAGCTGACCCGGAAGGCCGAAAACATTGTGTGTTCTCTCTTTGAAATTTTATATAATTAATGTTATGATTACAAAACTATGTTATTACAATAGGGATCTTCTTTTTTTCTTCCCAATAATATAATTTTGAAGGTTTTGTGCATTTGATACATTTTGTATGATTTTCACCTACTCCATCCATTTATAACCTGTTTCATTTTTTAGTTAAAACTCAACCCATTCAACTTTTAGAGCTAAAAGATAACCCAAATCAATCCATTTTTTTATAATCCTATAAATCTGATTCAGTGATTCCATGTTTAAGGCACAACTACAATTAATCAGTTATTTAGTAGTAGTCTTACATTTGCTCAATGGAAATCATTAGTGCATTGTAGAGGGCAATTGTTCCACTAGGCCATAGTCTCATAGATGATGAAGTTAGAGAAAGGTTAAAGGGCTAAATTCATAAGTTCTTTGATGATAGCAATGGGGCAAGTATGGGTGAATTCTTTGATGTATCAAAAAGTTGCTTTCTTACAAACAGTATATGAATCTTTTCATAGTTTAAAACGTAATGCCTTTAACTTTTTCCATATTTCACTATGTTTACATAACTTGCTGCTATTTTAAAAGCCACTTTGCTTCATGCCATCTTATAGTATACAAGTATATTCATGTTTAAAATTTTCTGGTTTATTTAAGCAGGCATCAATCGCTATTTCACTTTGTGTTCAACCGAGTATCTAGCACTTGGTGGGGGCAATCATTTTGCATTGTATCTTGATAATGACTTGTAAGAGTCTTGCCCCCTTGATTTTTTTTTTACTTTTTGAGGACATACACTTAACTATCTGGCAATTTACATTTCTCTTTTTTACTTTCTAGATTGAATGGGTCAAGTTTGGCCTCAGAAACATATGGTAACTCTTGTTTGTCACACACACAAGATTTTGAAGTGAAGGAAATTGAGGTGCTCTCTTTCTCTCCCACATTGTAATCCGAAGATCTGCCAACATTTAATTTACTTAAGTTAAAGAATCAGAAAACAAGATAGACTTAAACCTCAATCACATTTCAGTTAGGAAACAAAAAATGTTCCAATCTTATAACCTACACTACATGTGGTTGTTTTAACCCATTTACTTGTGAATGGGTTGATCCATGCTATGTTTTACCACTAGCAGGTCGACAAATAAGCAAGTTAATAGGAAACAAACGGGTCAAATGGGTAACTAAAATCATCCAAAGTATATTATAATGCTAATGACCCATTTTGGACATGTGCCTAAAGGGTGGTTACCATGTCCCGCAATAATTCGTATTCCCTTGTTATTGAGAAATTCATAATGTTTGATGATGTTGAATGATTTTGCAGTTGTGGGGGTTTGTATATGCTTCAGAGTATGAATCGACGATATCAATGTTGAGAACAGAGGCACCTGGGATTTGTCGTTGGTAGCGTCATGTTGAATGACACTTCCCTTCATTTTGTATATATTTTGGCTTGGATCTTTTGGTTTTGAAAAACACTTTGATTTACTATAAAGATTTAAGAAGTCTTGAGGTTTTTGTATAACACAGAAATGGAGTTAACCCCAAGTATATATGGATTTTACTCCTGGTCATTTGTATTTCATTGTGCCCCTAACCACCCAGTTGCGTTTAACTTCTTACTATGTTAATACAAAATTAAAACCAAGTATATGATACAAAAGATGCATCTATGATCGAATGTAGTTATGTGATAACAAAGGCGAATATTCATGACAACCGATTATAATAATCAATGAGTTTAGGATAACATAACTAACAATCCAATTGGGATACATCTATCCGAGCTTAAAAAACAACACCAACGCTTGCACATTCGTGTTGTCTGTTCGAGCTCAATAACACCATCACTTTGACATTCGTGTTGTTTATATGTATACCGTTAGTATGGACAATAAGGTGCCACACAGGTGCAAACAGCAGGTACAAGGACTAGTAAATCCAAAGCATCAAGGTTGAGCTCATATAGTACTCGACTGTTTTTTCAACTAGAGCTTGCTCGTCGCTAACGAGTTGATCGCTTTGTGATTTGGAAATATGCTAAAAAATATGAAGCCAAAAGTCAAATAAATGACATATTCGGTGCTTGATTTAACTTTTGTTTTGTGCATGGTCTAAGGAGGGGTTTGATCACTTCGTGATTTTATGTACATAGTCTCACTCTGCATTTTGTGTAGGAGACTGTCTCCACCGTTTAAACTTAAATTTACTAGTGGCTTTATAATCTACCCTCAAAATCAGAAGTCAATAACATCATCTTAATAAAAAAACATAAGTAAAGATTACGTCGAATAGTTTACTGCCCTTGTATTTTAAGAGTCTAAACTTAACTAATAAAGACTCTTTTACTTCCTTAATGCCGTGTAATTATGGGCCAACATAGAATCAGTGAGGGAACCAACCTTGTTTATCTATGGTATCAATATTTTTTGGTTGTTAGGTTTATAACAACCTGGTGTTATAACTTTAGGACCGGATTGGGTCGATTCACCTTATTTTAAGTTTCAAGTTTCATCTGACTTTCAATAAAAAATAGATAACGTATCATTAAATTTTCAATTTTCAACCACTCGTCATTGCTTGAATCGCATGTTCTACTTCTGTAATTCTGCTAATTGCAAGTCCCCAACAAGTTCCAAATCGGGTTTTTAGGTTAACAATGGGGATTTGGGTAAATAACAAAATGGGCTCTTCTTAATTGGTATAAGATTAAACTTGAATTAATTGGTAACAATGGGGCTTTTCTTAATCGGTAAAAACTAAAAAGATTTGGCTTATTAATTGTATCTAATAAAAAAATAATTATTTTATCATTTGTTATTCTCTTGACTCACCTTTTTGCCACTTGTTAAAAGATAATTTTCGTCAAACCACTGGAACTATTGGAATATAAATGTAATAAATACACAATTGGACTAAAAGAGTAATTTTCGTCAAACCACTGGAACTAAAAGCGTAATTTACTCTTTTAATTATAAATCCCCTAACTTGCTACAAATTCCTAACTACTGACCCTATAAATTACGTTAAAAACATAAAAAATTAATGCCATACTCCAAAACCTACATGTGGTTGATTAATTTATCCCAACTAATCTTTCTTTGATTTATATCCTCCTCCTAAAAGTTTAACAAAATCATGTATATACATGTATGTATATGCTCATTTAAATATAAGGGCATCAATACCATATTTTTAAACATAATCTAAAACTTATTAAAATTTACATCATAATCATTTAATTACATGACATGAAAAAAGCAATGGCATGAATACTAAAGTTTGCTTTATTTGATTTTGGCCACACAACTTGGCTTTGTGATTTGATTTGATCTGGCATTTTGCCCTCCTTCCTTTAAAAGGTGTTTAAAGTAAAAAGAAGGAGAAAACCCTCCTTCAGCCTTGAACCGTCGCTGCCTTCAGCCTGAACCAGACCACAACCTAATACGCAAATCGCATGCACCACGACAGCCATATTCGCAATCGCCAGCATGTCGGTCGGTCGTCGTCTTCGTGTTGCGTTTGGTATGTTAGGTTGTTGGCCTTCCGTTTCCGGCTAGAGCATGGCAGTGGGCTTGCCCGTTGTACCTGTCTGTTTTGTCTTTGTCATTGCCAACTGACTTGGAGGCTGTTGTGGTTCCAATCGTATAATGTTCCTTGAAATCGATGTTTGCTTAACCATCAAGTTGAATGTTGGAAGCTTCCGCTCACTTGGGGACAACCGCCGCTCGACCTCCCGTTTACGGTTGAGGTAGAGAAGGCGGTTGTTTCATGTCGATGGCGTGACAAACATTTTAGCTTGTCATCATCTGTTTCTCTCTGATGTCCTCTTTTTCGGTCGATTGAGGCATTAAAGTACCTAATGCATCTGGTTTTTCCTCATTTGAAGCTTTGATGTTTGATGCTTCATTATGTCGATGATGATGACTATTGGCTTAATGATATTCATTTTAAATGCTGTTGATTTGGGTTTTATATGTTTTTAGAAAAGATATCAATGATGATGACCTTGGCTTATCCAAGACTTACCTGAACTCATCTGACCAGATGTATCATTTGGTTTTGTTATTACATGTGGTACTATGACGGGCTGTGATGATAACTATTGATGATATCGGTTGTTTTTGCATTACTACCATTCGGGGTTAGCAATCGCAACTAAAAGTTTATTCTGAACCTGATCTATCACACGCGCAACACGCATGAATGAATACACACTAGTATAATAAATAGCATAAGAGTAAGAGTTTTCATATCTCTAAACATAATATTGATTATTATAAAAAATACTTACGTAACATAATATTGATTTTGAACATAGCGTTGATCATGTTTATACGTTGGTTAATAACAATGTTTTCGGAACCGGATTGGACGTCGAACCAGACGTCTTACTGATTTGGTGGTCGGACTGGTCGGACTGGTTGGACCAGATTTAACTATATTTATATATGTAATTAAATATAAGTAATTTATATATGTATTTTATAGTTATATATAAAATTTAACTATATCTGTGTATCCAACGTACTAATTTATGGTTTAACACCTCGTTTTTACCCATTAAAATCAAAACAAAATAATAATACCAAAACCGGTCCGGTTTCCCGGTCCGACCAATGGTTCGGGATGAATCGGCCGGTTCGACCATTAGAAAACGATCCATAACAGATCGGACTGGCCATCGGACCTATCCCTGGTCGAACCGGCCGGTCCGATCCGGTCTCCAAAACAGTGGTTAATAAGGCTTTATTTCCTTTTATCTTTCCTTATTTGACCTTCTAGATATGCATAAACGAAGACTACTACTTAAACCATGCATGCTTAC
>BJCM01272998.1:0-10160 GCA_018326385.1 Flaveria bidentis | reverse complement strand
GTCGCATGGAGGTCATGCGATTGAAGGTCCAGTCGCATAAGTGCTCATCCGCATTAGTCCCATTCGCATGAGGTCCATCCGCATTAGTCCATTCGCACGATTGGGTGTTCATTCGCATGAGTGTTCATCCGCATTGGTTCATTCGCATGATGCTCAATCGCATGGAGACCATGCGACTGAAGGGTGTCCATACGCCCAAATAGGGCTGTTGCACCTAAGGAGACGTGTAGTTTAACTTCTGACTTTCGGGGGAAAGTGCAGATGTAAGTTTTGACGTAAAGGTTCCGTAAGTTCATGTAAGGTGACGATTGAGGCCTTAGAGATCATGTAGGGCATGATGATGATGATGTTGCACGTTTATGCATGATGCTATGTATGTATGATGTTGCCCTGTATGAAGTGATGACTGTGCATGCTGATGTTTCTTATTATGATGTATGTTTATCTTTCCTGTGGCTTTACGTGTTATGATAATGAATGAAATGAAGTATTACGTAACGTAAAGTGGAAGATAATGAAAAGTGGAACATGATGAATGCATGCATTAATGAACGATGAAAGTAATAAAAGTCTTGCAAGCATTAGATATCGGGACACACCATTAAAAGGTGTTAGCCCAACGATGTGTGGGTTCGCTACCCCGGGAGGATGCACATCGGGGTCCTTCTCTGTGATCGACCATTTATATAGAACCTCTACCGCTTACCCCTAGTACTGTGGCACCATGTTTAGCTGTCTATTTATAGACTTCGGCCCAGTAGCTAAATAGTTCGGGGTGTAGCATATGGTATTGGTACGGAAGATATCTGATGCGCAAGAAAAGATGTAAAGATGAATGAACGAATGAATAAGATAATAATAAAATTATCTATGTGTACGTATGATGTATGATCGCATGAAAGAAAAGGACGGTTTTAACGAAAGAAAAGTATGTTTTATTTTATAAAACTAGAACTCATTCAGCAACGCTGACTTTGATGTGTTTTCAGTTGGGAGGTAATGATTGCTGAGGATGGCACGAGGTGACTACTTAGCTCTTTTGGGATGGCATCCATTTATTTAACGCTTTTGTGATGTAATGCAACAATGTATTTTGTAACTAATTGACGCTGTATTATTTGGAAAAAGTTTTTATAATGAAACGAGATGTCATTTTTGAATGTTTCCGCTGCAATATTTTCATGAGGCAAATGTAATTATATGTTTTATGTGCGATGAGGATCCAACTGTAAGCGTCCCGGGAATGGGGCCTTACACTACCTCATTAGCACTTTCTCCTGGTAAATAAGGAAGATGAATAGGAGGTGGTTGGCCATAGATGATCTCAAATGGTGTACATTTAATGGCGGACTGGTACGAAGTGTTATACCAAAATTCAGCCAACGGTAGCCATTTAGCCCAATCCTTAGGATGATCAAAACACATACATTGCAGGTAACTTTCTAAACAAAAATTAAGAACCTACGTTTGACCATCGGTTTGTGGATGGTACGAACTTGACATCTTTTGCTCAACACCTTGTAGAGTGAGTAATTCCCTCCAAAAAGGTGTTTAACACTCAGAGAATCAAGAAGAAGAAGGATTCTTGAAAGTGGTTAATAGTTCATTACAAGAGGAAAGGGAAAGTTCAACTAATTTCTGCACACCAGTATTATTACAATCTCCACTATTTATACTAATACAATTGACTATTGACTTTGACTTTATTAACAACCACAATTAACAACTTTAACAACTTCTAACTTCCCATATGAATACGTAGCATTCTTTTGGGAAAAGTAAAAAATAAAAACTAATAATTCGACGTTTAAAGTGAGTCGTTCATTTTGAACATTAATATCTACTTTTGATTTTACATAACCTCCACCTCTTAGGGGGGGATTTTCTTTTTAAACAGGTGGGTACCGCTAGGTCAAAGTTCTTTGGTTAATGACCAAATGTTAGTATATAGAATTATATACTTTCTCTCTTGTAAAACCAAAAAAGTTTTGCTTTTTGAATATAGTTTTTCTCATCTAGCAGCTTAAAGATTGAAACTGATGGTAGTGGTGATGAATTTTTTTATCAATATTCTTCATTCTCTAATGGAGTTTAGAAAGCAAACTAGGGGGTCAAGGGTGGTCCTACATGCATATTTATATAATATGTCAAGAGATTAACGAAGGATATGTGTTGCACTAAATAATATTTCAAAATGGGACCTCTACACACTCATTAAAATGACAATTAAGCAATTAAAGTTTTTATAATTAGTTTATTTTTTGTGATTCTTTTAAAAGAATGGTGACTGAGAAACTTTGAAAACAGGAGTAGAAGAACAGTTTCAAAATGTTAGTTTCAACCACTTATCCTAAGGATTATGATTCTATTACCATATTCCTTTCGCGTGCGCGCCATGACTATGGCCCGCGCGGACAACTTGCTAATACAATTAAAATCAATGATACAAAACAATCGAAATTTATTATTATTATTATTATTACCATGAATCAAGGGTGTATAAAGGAATCTTACTACATGTTTTGATTGTTATATTGCATATTTATTTAATATTCAGAATGAAACTTTCAATGTCAACTTTTAAGCTTATCTGATCATTACCATGTTTATAATTTGTGAGAATCTGTCACTTTGAGCATATGCAGAAGCAAAAGCATGATTTTAACAGTTTCACAACTCTTATTCTATTTCATTATTATTCCTCCTGTCTCATATGCATCTGATACATTAGCTGCAGATCAATCTCTCTCCGGAAACCAGACACTCGTCTCTCGCGATGGAAACTTTGAAATCGGTTTCTTTAGACCAGGTAAGTCTCCCAATTATTACATAGGAATATGGTACAAAAAAGTGAAAACAACAACAATAGTCTGGGTAGCAAATAGAGAAACACCTATCTCTGATAAATTCTCTTCTAACTTGAGGATCATAGATGGTAACTTAGTGCTGTTAGATGAATCAAACACCCAAATTTGGTCAACTAACATGAATTCTACTGCTACACCAGCATCAGTAGTTCTTCTTGATGATGGTAATTTGATTTTAAGATATGGATCGAATTCAAGCACACCAATTTGGCAAAGTTTTGATCATCCAACTCATACCCTCTTGCCTGGTATGCGGTTGCTATACAGCAAGCGTACGAATGCAAAGCAGGTTATTAGTTCATGGAAAAGTACAGAAGATCCTGCGGTGGGCCTCTTTTCGTTAGAGATTGACCAAGATCAGAAGCAGTTTGTAATCTTGTGGAATAGATCAGTGCAGTATTGGGCTAGTGGAAGTTGGAATGGTCAAATCTTCAGCGTAATACCTGAAATGAGGTTGAATTCTATGTATAATTTCAGCTATATTTATAATAAAAGCGAGAGTTACTTAACATACTATTTATACAATTCTTCACTTATTTCAAGATTAATTTTAGACGTCCCAGGGCAGATTCAGCAGTCGTTATGGCTCGAGAGCTACGAGCAGTGGACTTTGTTTTGGTCTCAACCACATGAAGTTTGTGATATTTATGGTGGGTGTGGGGCGTTTGGTGTTTGCAACTCGCAGATGTTGCCATCTTGTAATTCTTTGACCGGATTCGAGCCTAGATCATTGCATAATTGGATTCTGGGCAGTTTCTCCGGTGGGTGTGTAAGCAAACTGAAGTGAATTGTAGTGTTAAGACTTAAGATAGAGAAGCCTGTGTTCATCTTAAGTTATTTCAGAAAAATCTCTCTTTATGCATTTTCTGAAAGTGAAGGACAACAGTTAGATGAAGCAGAATGCAGAAGTTCTTGTCTGGATTACTGCCTTTGTAACGCGTATACTTTTATCTCCAATGTATGTCTGCATTGGAATAGTGAAAACTTGAATAATGTATCACTTGAGCTTCTTTCAAATGCGACATATCTAGACAAGATCCACATCAAAGTTTCGTCTGATCATCGCAAAAGCAATACCAAAGTGCTAATAGCAGGTGATCTTAAGTTGGTTTAACTGCAATTTCCATTTTTCTTGTCTTTAACCACGATTAAGCAACTTTTGATCCTCCATTTCAGGGATCGTTTCAGGATGTTTCGGTCTTGTGTTTCTTTGCAGCATTGGTGTTATACTCTACAGAAGGATGAAACGTCGAGGTAAATGCCACAATTTAATACCTTTTATGTATCTACATTTGTTCTGCATATATGATTCTCAGTGAACATTTGCTATAATGCTATTCCTGTTCTTCATATTCTAGGCCGTGGCGTACTGAGTGAAGAAGATAGGAAATATCTTGATGTACCTTTCTTTGAATTCAAAAAAATATTATCCGCCACTGAGAATTTTTCGCTTGCAAATAAACTTGGACAGGGGGGATTTGACCCTGTTTACAAGGTAAAACAACTCTTGATCATACTGCATATTAGCATACTCACCTGTACCCAAAACAAATCTACCTTCCACTCCTAACATGCTGCTTTTGCTGGATGCATTTGTTTTGACTAGGGAACTTTCCCGGGAGGAGCAGAAATGGCGGTGAAGAGGTTGTCAAGTCAATCTGGACAAGGTTTGAAGGAATTCAAAAATGAGGTATTATTAATCGCCAAACTTCAACATCGTAATCTTATTAGGCTCTTGGGATATGGCATGAAGAATCATGAAATGATACTACTCTATAAATACATGCCTAATAAAAGCTTGGATCGCTTCATATTTGGTTAGCCTCTTAGTTTTGTTCTTGTATTTGTAATTACTTGTCATGTTAATAAAATGATATATGTTTTGATGATACTTTTGCAAGATAGGAAGCACAGTATGCGTCTTGACTAAGCGTTACGCTTTGATATTATTATGGGAATTGCTCGAGGACTTCTCTATCTTCACCAAGATTCCCGGTTGAGGATTATTCACAGAGATCTGAAAGCAAGTAATGTGTTGTTAGATGGGGATATGAATCCCAAGATATCAGACTTTGGTTTGGCCAAGATAGTTAAAGGTAGAGATACAGACGGCAGCCGCACAAGACTTGTTGGAAACTAGTACGTACACTTCACACCTTCAAATCTAGTACTAGTGTGATCACTTTAGAATTCTCTCATGTTACTCATAATGCAGCGGCTATATGGCTCCAGAATACGTGCTAAATGGGTTCTTCTCAATAAAATCAGATGTTTTTAGCTTTGGAGTAGTTGTACTCGAGATTTATAGTGGAAAAAGAAACACAGGTTATTATCATAATAAAGAAGCCTTTAGCCTTCTATCCTATGTGAGTGAGTTCTAAAAGATTTTTGAAACTCAAATTGTTTTTGTAGCTTCCACTAAATTTTGACGCATTTCAGGCTTGGGGCTTGTGGAAAGAGAATAAATCATTAGATTTACTAGATCCAGCATTAGCTGAATCATGCAACTCAATTGAAGTGTTATGATGTATGATTATCGGGCTATTGTGCGTACAAGAAGACCCTCAAGATCGGCCTACCATGACTGGTGTGCTTGGTATGTTAGGGATGGATATTGAAAGCCTCCTGAATCCTAAAGAACCCGCTTTTGTTTCTAGAGCGCGCGCTCATAGTTTGCTAATGTATGTGAGTGAATGAGAGATCAATCAGTTGACTATTACCGAGGAAGAAGGCCGATAAAGGTCATGCTTCTCTTCTCTAGGATCAGAATATATAAAAAGACAAGAACAATTATTTATTTTCATGTTTTTAGTTGCTAAATAATAACTAGTTTTATGCAAGGAAAGATAGTCGATCAAAAATTGTTACAACCTATCACAAAATAAAGTCCTCCAAACACCAATATTCATAACAATATTGCATACTTTTGATTATGTAATATGACGAGCCTTAAAGCAAATGGTAAGATTTATGCTTTATGACATTGAGGTCATGGATTCAAACCAAAAAAATAACATCTTTCATAAAGTGTTAAGGTATGATTACATACATCAAATCACAAAGCGATCAGGTCCCTCCCCGACACGTGCATAAAGCGGAAGTTAAATCAAACATTAGCTTACATGATTTTACTTTTGAGTATTTATTAGACTAGATATATATTTGTATTCATTATGTAACTATTTTATGGTCAAAGGTAGATTTGGTTTATATTGTAACTATAACTATATCACATGAATGAGAATGAAGTCATTTTTGGTATCCATTCTATTATGGTATCAGAGAGATGCGTTCTCTGATGACCTAACCCTAGCCGCCGACCCACCATCATCAGCCAACTTTCTTCAGATCAGCAGCTGCTTCTTAGTTACATGTTCGACAACCCACTATTGTTCAACATCCACCTTCTTTCTCGTATCCAGTTTTCTCTCCTCCATCTACTCAATGGCTACATCTTCTTCTTCAAACACCTCTCCACTATATAGCCTATTGTAACAGTTACAAACATATGTAACTACATCCCTATCTTACTAGAAACCAAAAATGGACAATACACGTCCTAAGTTAAGCTCTTCAAAATACATTGTCGTGCATTCCAAGTCCTAGATCACATCATTCCACTAGACACATCTACCTCCTTCTCCAGGACTCCGAATCAACAATGGTTATGATTTGATACCATTTTTTACAATGAATGTACCGTACGATTTCAAAGGATTTGCTAACCACTATTCTGAAACCTAATACTACTTTTGTAGATGCATGGCAGTCTTTTGAACATATATTCATTGATAGCAAGCCTTCTCATGATGTTTATCTCATAAAACAAGTTTGCAAATACCAAGCTGATGCACCTAATATTATTGTTGTAGATACGTGTTAGTCTATTGAACATATATTCATTGATAGCAAGTCTTCTCTTGCTTTTTATCTCGAAAACAAGTTTGCAAATACCAAGTTGATGCACCAAGTCATATTCAAAGACGAAACCTATTGCCAAGAACTCACAAACCTCTCGGGTCAGTTGATGCATCGGCATATAATTAATCAATGTATGGTCTTGTAACTTATTATCAAAGCACTCATGCATCAATATGATAGGATTGCTACTCTGCTTTAATAGTCCACGCCATTCCTAGATTTATGTATTGCAAGACCTAAATTATATTCAAAATAAACAAGAAAAGCAAATCAAAGCCCCTCTAGAATAGCACTACATATATGTAGCTGCCAAACAATAGCCCTCCATCGAGCCACCCCCGACTTCAAAGCCTCTGGGGTGGCACCGTCCATTCTGATCAAATTATTGAGGTAGAGGTAGGGTGGTTGTGACCATGGTTGGGGACACGGACCTGATCGTGGTTCGGTGTATCTCCCACATAGCCTTATGTCGCCTCCTAACATCAAACAACACTTCACTTTACACCATGACACTCAATCCAGATCAACCTGGTATCTTGACTCTAGCACAAAAAAAAATTTATGTCTAACATGATAGGTAACATCTCAACTTATGCCAATAATAGCATATCAAAACATATTATCATTGAAAACAGTTTCCGTATACCTATTCACGGTATGGGTAACAAAATCCTACCTTTTCCACCCTTACAATTTAAATGTATTTCACATGCTCCTAAACTTATTATAAATTTATTATCCATTCATTATCTTACAACTAACAATATGATTTATATAGATATTGATCCCTTTACCTTTCTTGTGAATGATTGATTACCAGACGTAGATTCCAAGCATCCGATATGACAACACCGGAGATCTTCATCCACTCTCATCTGTCACTGCTCCTTTTACATTTTGGCACCATCATTTGGGTTACCTGGGGTCCTCTTTATCACATGTTTATAAACATAATTTTATTTTTGTTAGTGAGTATGTTTTATAAATATCTTTGTCAATCTTGTCTTTTTGGTAAACATATCATTCTATTGATTTATGATTTATAATACACTGTCATCACCATTTGATATATTACATATTAATTTATGGACCTCACAGATCAATAGCTCAACAGGCCATCACTATTACATTTTTTCCTACACGATTAAAACAACTATTTACGGGTGCTTCCTTCAACCAATAAATCACAAGTTTTACCATGCTTCATAATTTCAAAAATATCATCTCTACCTGATTCGAACGTCAGATTAAATGATTTATCAATATAAGAATGCAAGAATGTTGATGAACACAAAAACAATCAAGGAGATCCATGATTGAGAAGACAAAAAGTAAGCTCAATGATTTATCTCTCTCTCTTCTTTTATTCCATATTAAAATATAATAATATAAATTAAATCAAATTTGAAAAATATATAAACCGCATATTAACATGTTTTTTATATTGAATTTCTTTTCAACAAACGGTCATGTTAAGTTACAATGACAAAGGACTATATGTTCAGTCAATAATGACTATGTTTAAAGTTTAAAACAATTATGGATGTGTTTGACTAGCTATCGTTATTATGAATCAATTTTGATTCTCTTCGATTAAATTTGCCTCTGTTGAACAATTTTTATTATCCTACCAAGTTTGTTTATGTTTCATCAATGCTTGACTAATTCTGATTGTAGTTCATTAAAATTGACAACGTCTGATCAAATATGCTATAATCAATTTTTAATATTCTTTTATAAAATTCATTGTCGCTTATAGAAAGTAATAAATTTTACTTTTATTTAATCGGTCACTAGCTAATACCGTAATGGATTTAAATTTGTCGCTAATTTTGCAACGAATTTGGATTTTAGTGAAGCTTCACGAATCAATATATTTCTTCACATCCACACCATACAAGGGAAATTTATCGAAAGAAAACAGTGGTGTTGACTTTTAAACTTTTTTAAAGTCTAACCACAACGCTTAAATATATTTTATAGCTTAAACGCCTAGTAATAAAGCCTCTTTGAAACTTTGTCTAAAAATCTTAGGTTTAGATTATTGGTTACTCATAATTAAGGCTTGTTTAAGGTATTAAAACAACGATAATCATAATTCAATATTTTATTAAGTATCATTTGCGTCTAAGTGAAATCATATCGACGAAGTGAAGAACCCACCCAAATGCCAAATGCCTTCTAGGGTAGCATAATAATATGTGTCTGGGTCCTTTTGGCAAAGTTCTCATGTTCAAATCAAGATTTCACTAGCTTTTCTTTTTTGCATTTAATCCTATTGAACGCAACATGTACAGTATAATCCGGATTTTACAATCATAAGAAACGAATGCAAATATTGTCTAAGGATTGCTACATTTTAACGTATAATGCAAAACAATTTGTGTTATCAAATTACTTTCCATTAATCTTTATGTTGCTTATTGTGGGTTGACAGAAACATGAAGGTAGTTGACAACGTCCAACTTAAGCCACACAAAAACCAAAAAATGTGTACAAAGCTCACAACGTGCCGAAATATAGAAGTATAGGTGCAATAAATCATATAGGACGAAAAGTAATGTGATATAAATAAAGATGATGATAAATGTTATCAAATTAAAAACTTATAGCTCTAAAGTATCAAGGTGTTGAAGAATTATCCATAAGCGTTTAAGTTTAATTCTAACTATGCTTATAATCTATAATTTATATCTATAACCTATAATAAAAGAAGGTTTTCGTAATACACGTGTTATTATTCTAGAATATCATATGACACATATTATCATTTTAGCATATCAAAAAATCATTTTCTCGCATCTCTTTCATAATAAATACGAAAATTATAAAAACAATTAATTTGATTTTCCTTTTTAACTAAAATATGTTAAAACAAATATATTTTTTGTCTCTTTCATATTAAATAATAATTATTATAAGTAATTAAACTAAAATATTAAACATCTAAAGTATAAATATATTTATTTTAATAATTTATTAATACATATTAAATATAGAGTAATTTATAATTCATTATGTGTTATAACTTTTAAATATTTATTATATTTTTATTTCACAATGGATAATAACATCTACAAAATAAAATATTTATAAAACTAATGATTTTGATGTGTTTTATTTATTTCACTCATAAAATAAATTGGCTCTAATCTAGTTTAAAATAGATTAAAAGATGTGTAAATTTGTTGTTTCAGAGTAAAAAAAATGTTATGAAAACCGGATTTTTTCCCGGTTTTAAACCGTATTCTTTTTATCACCTCTGCCTAGAGATGGGCAAACCGGGTTTTTTTTCGGGACCCGGAACCGGGTTCAAACCGGGTACGGGCCGGCCGGTTTTTTTGGGACCCGGGTATTGATGAACCCGGGTTC